>PVJH01019629.1:0-42360 GCA_004026705.1 Nesogale talazaci
ACATTTTTCTCAAATGACGCAAACATACGAGGCAATTAAAAATACCACGACTTGGACCAGGTACACCTTGGTCCTCAAGGTGATAGCTTTTGTCTCATATAGGGGACAGGTAGGGGGTGGAGGCTCCTTTTTTTAGGTTCTTGCTGCTATTATTAGGTGTCATGTCATCAAATTGTCTTTGATTCAGCGACTCTACATACAACAGAAGAAAACACCACCCAAGCTTGCACCTCCTTTAATTTGTCGCTATCTTTGAGAACGTTGTTATAGCCACTGGGTCAATTCTTCTTATTGAGGGTTTTCCTTTTTATTAAGCATGAAGTCTGTTTCCAGAGACTGGTCTCTCCTGATAACATACCCCAATAAGTGGAATGCAGAATCAATTCATACATCTAAAGAGCATTCTGGGTGTACTTTCTCTAAGACAGTTCTGTTTGTTCTTCTGGCAGTCCAGAGCTAGGCGATGGAAATTCAGAGAGAGCCGGAAACATGCCCCAAATCACATTGCTATTGGATTTGGACACAATCCATGACGAGTCTGGATTCTTAAACACTGTGCTCTAATGCTTGCCTCTAATCATGATTGTTTATCATGCTGACTGCTGGAATCGAAATCATCCTTGAAAGAAGTTACCTATAACCTGGCTTCGAATCAGCAATACTGGAACAGCCCCCAAGTTTTAAAATGTGGGTGAATCAGAGAGATAACAGGAATGGAAAAAAGTATGATTTGAAACCCTGCTGGAAACATAATTGTCTTCCTAGAAAATAAGAGCAGCACACTGCTGAACTGAAGCAACAGTGCCCAGTTCAAAGATGGCAGCTGAATGCATACCCCTTTGAATCTGTGTTGTTCTCCACAGTTCTGGAAATAATCCATTTAGGCTCCTCACACTCAGGGTTTTGACTTATACTTTTCACCTAATTAGGTTAGTGTTCTGGATTACTCAGATGCCAACAATTTGGTTTTGTTTCTGTTTTGTTCTGGTTTTGCTTCATTGTCTAGAATGGAATCAGTTCAATATTATCCGAAGGCCTGCTTATAAAAAAGGTGCAATGTCCTTTATCTGTGTAGAGAAGTTAGGAATCTTACCTCATCTTTCATTTCCTTAGCAGCTCTCAACTCTTCTTTAAGCCTTAACATTTTCTGAGCTTTGTTATAAACCTGAAAAATAATAGACGTGTTTACGGTCGAAAGGTATAAATGAGTCTGACTCTTTAAGGCTTTTTCCTACCTGAACCTGTGCTCGCAATATGAAGTTAGGAAAGTTTTCCTAAATGGTTAGCAATATCTATCTGTGCACCATCAGTCTCTGTTTTCAAGAGTATGTTGAGGCTGAGGCCCAGTGGCGGAGTGGTTGTGGGCGGGACTGCGGCCCACTGGGATGGAGGTTCAATTCCAGCAGCGGCTCCACAGGAGCAAACGCTGGGCCTCCTACTTCCACCACCAGAGGGCAGTGATGCCCAAAACGCAACAAAACAAAACAAAACAAAAAAAGTACGCTGAAATTTTCACCAGAGAGATAGAATTATGGTCTTAACGTCTTTTCCAGAAAAGCACTACTCAGGGAATCAATTAGTTTCTGAACTCACCCTTTTGTGAAAGTGCCAGCTCTGAACTGAGCTTATTGTTTAGATTTCCATGTATTCTATGGCTCAAATATAGTTAATATTATGAACCAATTATTGATTTGTCAATGTATTAACTGTGCCATGTGCATGGCCCCAGTTCATTTCCACAATAATCTTGCAAAACAGGTGTCATTACTAGTCTAATTTGACAGAGGAAGAAACTGAGCCCAGAAAGACTAAGTGGCTTACCCAAGGTCACACAGGTTCATTTATTATTCTGTGAAGAGTGTCTATTAACTTATTACTCCTGATTTGAAAAGATCTGCTGATGGAATATTTTTGAAGCAGTGATTTTATATAATGTTGGTGTCTGTAGAGTTAGGAAACTTGTAAAGTGCTAAGAATCACCTATATGAAAAGTATCACGGAAAGCTAAAGAGTTCCCTGGTTCATGGGTGTGTGTCTAAGTACAGGATGATGCATTTGAAATCATTGTGCACTGAACTTATTAAAGTAATTTAATTCATTATGTTTTTAACTCTAAGACTACAGGAAATGTCCATTGGGCACTTACCGGATGCAGAATACTTCCAAGAATGAGAAGCTATCAAAATGCTCATTCTTTGTAATGAGCCACATCTCCCACCCCCGAAATGAGCCAAGAGGAAGAAAGAATGTGGTTGATACTTGGAATTTGGAATTTTTACAGGGTTGTATTCTGATATGCAGCATTGTTTACCCTCTTTAGAGTTCATGCACAGAGATGCATCATGGGAATGATGATGTAGTTTGGGCTTGCCCAATAGAAATAGACTAGTTTATGTTGCAGTAACAGGTTACCCCTGAATCTCAGTGGCTTCAAAACAATGAATGCTTGTTTTTCACATACACTACATGGCCTATATGAGTCAAATGTGGCCCTGTTGCTCATTGTTTTTGGCTGGTGGAACCTCTGTCATCTAATATGTTTTCTGTTGCCATGGCAGCAGAGAGGTGAGTTGGTGAATTACAAGTCGATTTCTGAAGTGGACATGACACACTTCCCTTCTACTTATGTTTCATTGGCCAAAGTCAGCCACATAGCTGTACTAACTTATTCCTGTGGAACTCAAGAGATACTGGTAATTATCACAAATGACTTTCACACTGAGAAAAATAGATAAGTGAAAAAAGAAGAGTCATCAAAGAAAATAGGGCTTTAAACCATAAAATTAGGTGGGTCAGCATCGAATATGAAGATTGACCTTTAGAAAGGCACTCATATCTCTGAGTCTTCATTTCTGTCTGTAACCTTCAGAGGTTGTACTAGATGACTTCGGCCTAAAGTTTACTGAGTCTATGGTTTACTATGATAAGTGTCTGTAATGGGAACAATGGACTCATTCATCACCACAAGTCAGAAAGGAACATAAATATCTTTGAGAATAATATTGAAAAGGGGAGGATTTCTAAATCGATTAGTCTGATTTTGTCAAAATGACAGGGATTGTACTGATTTCAGTGGCCATAGAATTATTATACAGCTCGAGGCCCATGGGCCAAGAACGTTAGGAAAGAAGAATTTTTGAAAGTGGAAGACGTACTCTCATATTTGCATGGAAATATATTGTGTTTTACCGTGTAAAATAAGTCTGAAGAAAAATTAGAGCACTAAATGTTGTTCCAGGAAGGAGGTGTGGAATCTTATTGAACTACAGCAAATATTTGGACACTGTTTGCGTCAGCATTGACTCAATGGCAGTGCGTGTGTCTTTGCCATGAGGTAAATGAAAGAGCTGTATGGTACATTTTAAGTATATTTGATAGTAAAATTTGTCAGACGGATAAGAAAGAGAGCCTTGAAGGCCTAAAGTGTTTTCTAAAGACATCCTGTGACCCTTCACAATATTCTCTGAAGAGTGTGGCTGGGCAAATGATTTGCAAAGGGGGAGACTCCTCTCTCTACCTGCTTCACGAATACTGACTGATTCTCTGGGCTGAGGACTTCATTAATGGCCCCGTTCTTCTTCCTTCTGTGCTGTCTCGTTCATCTCTTTTGAAACCATCGTTTTCTCACGCCTCATCTCCTCCACAAGCATCTCCCACTCTGCCGCATCTGCCAAGACAGCCACTTTCTTGCGTTCATAAACTCTGCCGTGTGTTCTCCCAGCAGGCCTTCCCTGGGTGACAGCTGAGTTGGTGAAAGAACGATGGTATTGAAAACAAAAACACAGTACTGTAGTGATGTCTTGTGTCTCCCCAGTTACTCCCAGCCTGCACTCACAGCGCTTTACAGATTCCTGATCCACACCTAGCACTGCATCTCACACTGATGACCAGCTAGCAGGTTTGAACCCAGGTGTGCAAAAGAAGCCACGTAACTTTTCTATCAAGTTTGAGTCCCATTCTTGTATCAGTAGCTCAACCATGAGGATGGTGAAGGTGGTGCACGCCATTTCGGTGTTTTGTTCTATGAGTTGGAAACGACTTGCCAGCGCTTAACAAAAATAACAACAACAACAACATTGAACCTCCTTCCTGTCAAAGCTCAGAAAACACAATCACTATTTCTGAGAAAACTCTTTCTTTCTTGGTTCAAAAGGAATGGTTTTTAACCTGATTCCTCTTGCCGCTGTAGATCTCTCTATTCCAATTGTTACTGATTTGATTCTGATTCACAGTGATCCTAGAGTTGCTAAGAGTTGCCAAGGCATAGCCCGGGCTCTCAGAGGTCTCTTCATAGTATCTCCAAGTTCTGGAGTATTTAGGTGAGCTCATGGTATCCAGAGAAGATCCAGGCCCAGGGGACGGGCCTCTCTTTGTTGCAGTATACTGTGATGTCCGTGCCTTGGTCAAGAGGCCACAAACACTATCTCTTCTGCTGCCTGTGCTGGGCCCTCTCTCACCTTGGGAGGTATTCTTCCATGCTCCAGATGGGAAGCTGGTAGAGTCATCTTAGGCTTTCTTTTCAGACTTACCCTATTACCTTACCATCCGGGGTTTGGTACAGTATGTAGAAGAAGAGGATCAAGTACAGTATTTAGAAGAAGAGGTAAAAGGAATCTGGTTAAAACACATTCATTTTGGCTGAGGCCTGGTGGCGTAGTGATTGTGCGTGGGACTGCGGCCCATAGGGTTGATGGTTCAAATCCAGCAGCAGCTCTCCAGGAGCAAGGCTGGGTTCCTACTCCCATTAGGGCAATGAGGCCACACACACACACAAATCATTCATTTTGAACCTAAAAATAGCCTTTTCAGAAATAACTGTGCTTGTGTTTTCTGAGCGTTGACAGGAAGGATCTGCAGACTTTTTCTGACTCGTTGCCCTGGCATTGATCAAGAGTCCCTTTTGTCTTAGATTCATCAAAATATCTGGGACTCTGATTATTTCCTAAAATAAATCCTACGAGATCTAATTCTCTTACCTAGGTTATTCTCTTACATTCCCCTTTCTGGTCCCCTTTTTAAAATCCAGGTGGCTTTTGTTTTGTTTTTGGTTTGTTTGGTTGTAGTTATTTATGATTTACTTAATCTCTCCTTATAGATGGCAGGGGTCTAACTCTGGTGAAAGGCTAGGAATCTTTAGACCTTTTGAAGTAATTTTAGACTTTCAGGAAAATTGGGAAAACGTACAGAGAGTTTCTGTAACTTTCCTCCAGTCTCTCCTAATGCTGACAGCGTACATACTGATGATATAATTGTTAGAACCAAGAAATTAACATAGCTATCAAAATATTGACTAAACGATAGCATTGGGTGTTGCTAACTTTTCACTCATTTCTTTTTTTTAATGTTCCAGAATCTGATTCAGGATCTTACATGGCATGGAGCTGTCATATCTCTTTAGTTTCTTTTCTTTCTGTTTTTTGTTTTTGTTGTTTTGGGGGTTTCACTGCCCTCTGGTGGTGGGAGTAGGAGGCCCAGCCATTGCTCCTGTGGAGCCACTGCTGGAATTGAACCTCCATCCCAGTGGGCCGCAGTTCTGCGCACAACCACTATGCCACCGGGGCTCAGTCCCTAGCTTCTTTTCTTTCATGATCTTGAGACTTTCGAAGGGAAATGGATGGTTGCTTCATAGACTATCCCTCAATTTGGCATTGTCTTCTTTTTTTTTTTTTATTTCATACTTTGACTGAGGTTAGGTATTCTTGGCAAGACTACCACAGAAATGACGTGTCCATCGGTGTATTATGTCAAGGATACATGACGTCATTGGATCTTATTTTTGGTGATGTTAATGTTCTCTCTTTTTTTTTCTAGGTTTATTTGCTCTACAGTTACTATGTTGTCTATCGTCATAAATATGTACAGCGTTTGTGAGAATAAACAGATATTCTATTCTTTTCAAATTTTAACTGGTTAGACTCAAGGACAGCGAGATGTAATGGACTTTCCTCCCTGCCTTCAGTTTTTTTTATTGCAAATTAGGCAAGGGTCTACATTTCAGGTCATCAATTCTGTATTCAACAGTCTAATCTATTAATCAAACTTTTCAACAGTTCATCCTTTAGTCTTTCCTTGATTTATTTTCTTCCTCTTATAGCCTGTTCCCTTTCCTTACACTTAGGCCAACACCTCTCAACGGTGTTAAAGCCCATTGCTTTATCCCTTTTCCTTTGATCTCTCTGCTTTAGCAGTCTCCAAAGGCTGTTCTCTCTGGTAAGAAAGTCTTTTTCTTGCTATTAAAAAATATTCTCCCCCCTATAACCCTTATAAGTGGTCTCATGTAATATCCTTTTGCGATGGCTTACTTTCACTCTTTGTGATGGTCTCCAGGTCCATTGATGCGATGCATCTTCTGTACTGTGCCATATTTTGGATGTCAGGAGAGGCCATTTCTTGGAACAGGACCTCCCTCCTATGTGGTAAAGTAGAAGGTCAGTGAAAAAAGGAAAACCCTGCAAGGACATGGATTGTGAGGATGGCACTGCACACAGGGTCAGTATGAGTCAGGACCAATTCCATGGCACCCAGAAACCCCACCACCTCCCAGGGTTCTTATGGAGATTAAATAATAGACATGTATATAAGGGGTAATATTTTAAAAATGTGAAAAGGCGTTTCTTATTTGCTTTCTCCAGCGGAGAATCTGCTTTCTGAGTTGCCACTGACTGCCATCTGTCTGGCATTAGGAAACAAGACGAATGCATTGAGACTGAATTTTCCAGAATCTCTTATCTCTACGACACTTCCATCTCCTTGACCTTCTCCTTTGTTTCCAAAAGCTTCAATCAGAAAGTCACAGCCTTTGTTGCTGAGCCTTTCTCCAGCAAAAGAAGGGTTAAATACTTTGTGATAACTTCAGCACAGAACTGTCAAATCTCTAAGTTTCAGCTCAGCAATCAAACTGCATAACCTAATAGAGCCCCTGGTGCTACGGGAAACACAAGACACTGATTTATATTTTAATATCAGTAATTTCCACAAGAGCAACATTTCTGAGTGTCATTTTACAATTTCTGTCAAATGCCAGCTCAGTTTTTCTTAATTCTGTGTATTGTGTCTGAATTTGCAACCTCATCCGCAATGCAGATTCCTGGCTCCCAGGAGAGAAGAACATTTCTATCTTTTTCGAGAATGGGAGGGATGGGGACAAGGCGCAGAAGTGGGCAGACACAATGATTGGAAATGGGAACGTAGGGCTGCTTATTAAGATTGGTTATGAAACATTTTTAGTTAAAAAACGCAGTGCAAACGTGCTTGGTGCAAAGAAAAAAAAAAGACACATAAAAGGTGTGCTTGGAGAAGCACACCAGCCTGTGTGAGCGTGAGGTGTCGATGGGATCAGGTATCAGGCATCAGAGACCCCAAACCAGACCAAACCAAACCACATGGATGTGAAGGAGGGGGAAGGTAGAATGGGGACCCAAAGCCCTTCAGTAGTCAATTGGACACTCCCTGTCTGAAGGGCCACAAAGTGGAGAGGAGCCACTTAGGGTGCAGGATAGCATCAATGAAACACACAACTTTCCTCTAGTTCATTAATGCTTTCCCTCCCCCATCACTCTCATGAGCCCAATTTTATCTTATAAAACTTCCAAGACCAGAGCAGGTACACTGGTGCAGATAAGAGCTTGCAACACAGGAAATCCAGATGAGATAAACCCCTCGGGACCAATAAGGGGAGTAGGGACACGAGGAAGGTAAATGAAGGGGTGGGGTAAGGGGGATCCGATCACAATGTCCTCTCAGGGGGATGGACAACAGAAAAGGGCGTGAGGGGAGACAGCGGTTGGTGTAAGATATAAAAGAAAAATTAGTAAGGGTTCATGGGGGAGGGAGGGAAAAATGAGGAGCTGATACCAAGGGCTCAAGTAGGAAGATGTTCTAAAAAGGATGATGACAACATGTGTACAGATGCGCCTGACACAATGGCTACATGTATGGATTGGGATAAAAGCTGTAGGAGTCCCCCAATCAGATAAAATTAAGCACACACATGCACACACACACGCGTGTGTGTGTGTGTGTGTGTTTGGGATCCAAACTGACATCTTCCCTTCTAGAACAGCGCTTCTCAAGCTGTGGGGTGCAACCTCTTTGAGAAAGATCAAATGACCTTTTCACTGGGGTCACCAGATTCATAACAGTAGCAAAATGACAGGGATGAAGTGGCAGTAAAAACAATTTTATGGTTGGGGGGAGTCGTCACCACCGCACGAGGAACTGTATGAAAGGGTCACAGCATTAGAAAGGCTGAGAACCACGGCTCTAGAAAGCAGAGCTGTCCTGGGCGCAGCAAAACTCCGAAGAAGGACACAGGATGGGGAGTGCTGGTCTCTGAGATCAATGTTCTGGCTGTCAGCACTCTAGCAGGCTGTAAAGGCCTTCAGGATGCTTAAGCATCAAAGCCGCATGGTCACATAAACGCCAGATGTTGCCATTAATAAGAGGGAACCTGGTTCTTTCCCGTGGTCTTTGAACATCTAATAAAAGTTGGAACAAAGCAGGTGCTGCTGCCACCATCTCACGTGCCCTACTCAGTATTTCAAGGTCAGACCATCGGCTGCAGATGCACACACCCAGGATCTCAACTTTCTAGTGGCTTTCTCCACGGCTTCTTCCCTGCACAGTTCCACGCAAACTCGTGTAATGGGGCAACGTAGTGTTCTTGGTCAACACCTGGCCAGAGATTTAGCTTGGGCTTGAGCGTCTACTCCCTGGCTTGGGTCTGGAAGGCCAGCCAAGAATCAGAGCAAAGTGGCACTTGCTACACTGTAACGCTCCTTGTGAGAACACTAAGAACCTTTCCCAACAGCCATGTTTTTAGTCTCCGTCCTCCTCCTCCTCCTCCTCCACAGCCCCCAGCTCCATTAGGTCACGACAACCTCAAAGCCACTCTCTGTGCCTCTGGTAGGTGTTCAGACCTCACAGCTTCCACCGGCATCCTTCAGTTTCAGACAGTCTAAATCCAACATCATGTCTCATTGCCAACCCCCTGGCAGAAGCCGTGTTGAGTTTCTCAGTGGAGTTATCGACCCCATTGACTGAAGCCGCAGCAACGTGTTTCTCCCCGTCCAAAAGGGTAAAAATAACAGGAACAAGTTGTCGGAAATGAAATTTCAATTCATCCACGCCCTTTCTACACTTCTGCTGCGATTCCCAAGCAGGGATCAATAGTGTTTAGACAGCCAAGGAGATTTTTTCCCCTCTTAAAGCACCAGATCAATAGTTAAAAAAAAAAAAAAGAAAAAAAATCCTCCAGTCCTCTGTCTGTGTTGTAGTAAATGCGAACAAATCAGAGGCCTTCGGCTAAACGGATTGACTGAAGGCAGCGGCAGTCGCGTGTTTTGTAAGTAAGAACGCAGGCTGCACAAGTGGCGACCGGGAGGGGAGGCAGCCGGGTGAAACCCCGGAGCTCCCATGCTTCCGATAACAAGGAGGCTTCAAAGATCCTTTCTGTCCCAACACGAATGGAAGCAACGAAGCAATTCCTGTGCATTGCAGCTTGTAGGAGTAACTTTTTCGGGGTGGTGGGAGGGGAGGGGGGGGTGATCAAAATGGCAGTAAACATTCATTCCTGTCCTCACACTGGGAGAAATGTTTACCTCAGAGTGTGAACTATTGCCTGGTTCCTTTTGACTGTATTGGCTTCGTTCTTTCTTCTTCTCAAACATATTTTCAAGCAGTCTTAGTTTTTTTCTCTTTCCATCACAAGTTCTCTTCCCATCATGATGTCCATGTCTCAAATATCAATTCTTAGCAAGACTTTGAACTCTGCATCTAATACAGCTGCCTGTCATCTCAACACATTAGTTTCTAAGGCTTATATTGGCTTGACTGCCAGCTGGGATTCTCTAAGGCCTATTTTCTCTCGTCCTCTTATTCATGAGAAAGAGGAATTGGGTCAGAGCTTGCTTCTCATTTTCCTCGAATGATGAGCTACCTTTTCTTCTGAGGATGGAAATTTCTATACCTTATTATGTTTCCTCTTTTCCATCAGAAATAAATAATATAGTGTGCAGGTATTCACATGGGTTAGACCGACTTTCAAATCTGGATATTCTATTTCAAGAACTGGGGGAACCGATGGATCAAAGCTCCAATCAGAGGACGAGATACTTCCGAACTTCTGAGATGAACTGTCACAAACAATCCCTTCATTGTTTGGAGAAAATCAACCCAAGAGTTCAAAGACGATCACACAGCTAGTTCTCTTTGGTGAGACTAAAGAATTATTCAGATCACAAAACCCAAAGGTTAACTGCTATGAACATGTGAACATTGGCCTTCCTTATGAAATAACTGTAACTCTTATCTGTGGTAATCGTGTTAATCTCTGTAATGAATTAAGATTGTATTAGCAACTCACTACTCACTGCCATTAAGTCTATACCAACTCACAGTGACCGCCCCCCCCCGGGATTTCTGACACTGTAAGTGTTTAGGGGAGCAGACAGTCTCAGTTTTTTTAAATCTCATTACCATTTGGTAAATCTAGAATTTGAACAGAAAGATGATAACCCAAAAGTCAAACGCACTGTCATCCAGTCAATTCTGACTCATGACAATCCTTTAGGGCATGGTAGAACTTTCCCTGAAACTCTTTATGACTATAGAAAGCCTCTTTTCCACCCCCCAGCGGAGCAGCTGGTGGTTTCGAACCACTAATTTTCTTGTCTGTCGCCCAATGAGTACCATTACCCCACGAGATCTCCTCTAAAGATGCCAACATAGTAAAAATATATAAGCTTAGATCATGAAGTCTTTCATAGTCGGTTTAGTTGAACATGTGTTTATAATCATGTTGAAAAAAGGGGTTCTTACTGAGTGTGCTAGAAGCTTCTTTAAAGTCATTTCCTGTCTCTTATGAGTCCATATCTTAAACTAGATCTATTCACCTGAGGTCACTGGCATAACCCAAAGGTATCCTAAGAGAAGGGAGATATGGCTTACTTATTTGCAATAGTCAAGTGGTTAGGTGATAGTAGAAACAATTCCTCTCAATGAATAGTTTCAAAGATGAAAGAGGAGAAATTACAGACTATAAATATTAATTTATTCATTAAGTCAACTAGTTCTGAGAACCCAATATGCATGAGGTGGAGCAGAATTGTACAATAAGAAATATAACTACCAGTGGTACAAAGCAACCCGCTTCTCTCCTTCATGGGGTGAGCTACCTTTTTAGTTGTGACCTCTTCCTAATGGTTCTCATTAGCGTTTAAAAATTTTAAACAGCTGAGTATGTATTATAGGCATGTGGCTAAAAAATGTAAAAAGGCTTTGAGCTGCTTTTCCCTCTCCCACCCTGATCTTCTCCCTTTCCTTCTCCCTTCTGTTCTGTGTTCCAGGGCACGGACCCTGGGCACATCAACTGATTCCGTGGTCTTCTGACTCCTGGAGTTGTCATTGTTGGGTCTCCTCAAGTAGGTTCTGATTCATAGTGACTGCGTAACCGAACAAAAACACTGCCTAGCCGTGAGTCATTCTCACAATAGTTAATATTTGTTGAAATTATCATGTCTATTCATCTTGTTGAGGAGCTGCTTCTGTTGGGGTCCGGCCCATCTTAGAGAGACAAGAGGGAGAGAGGAGTGTGCCATGTTGGTGGATGCTCCCTCATTCCCTAGAAATGACGCACTTACTACACTTGGACACTGCACCATACTGTGTGGCTTCCTCTGCCCTCTGTCCTCTAGTTTTTTTTTTTTAAACAAAATTTTTCATTTTGAGCATGCCCTCTGCTTCCAAATAAAGTCCATGGTGAAAAGTCCCATTAGTCATTCGATAAGTTCAAGTACCTTTTGTTGTTACTTCTTCCCACCACCAAGAACAAGGCGTAACATAAGTAAACAGAACACCCCGAGACAACTCCCACTCCTAACCATCTCCAGTGATTGTCTACTTCCCCTCCTCCTCCTTCCTCATCACAGGTCTTTACAAATGAGCTGTCTACCTTTTATGTGTCTGTCACCCCTCATCTACCAACCCCAGAATCAGCAACAGCTCTGGTTGGCCTTTGTCACATTTTTTGTGGCTCTTTTAGGTCTTTCTGCACTTGGTAAGCAGGTGGCAGCACTTAACACAGTGGGCATTGCTTCCTTCTTGAAACACTCTGTCCCTTATGTTTCTGACGACTGCACTAGTGGTCCTCCACTTTTTGTGACCGCTCCTCTGCTTTCTTGGAAAATGACTCTTCTTCTGCTCACTCCTCACCTGGTCCCCAAGGGTCCTGCTTGTCAGGCCTTCTCCTTTTTCGTTTTACGTCTGGCTCATCCTGTCCCTCGTTGTGCTGTCAGTCACTGTTCATTGGTGGACCTTCCTGAATCAACATCTGTCATACAGATCTTCATCCAGAGGGCTGTTCTTCAATACACAACTGCCTTCTAAACAGCTTTGATTGCTCCACAGACCTATGTAATTCCGAATCGTGTAGAGTCAACTCAGAATCCTCTACTTCAAATATGTGTCTCCTCATGGATTACTCATCTAACAAACACCCACCTCCCACTCCTCCGTCTACTCTCGGCAACTGACTCATAGTGACCCTATGTAGAGTTTTGGGAGACAGTAAATATTTATGGGAATAGATCGCCTTATCTTTCTCCTGCGGAGAATCCAGAAGGCTTGAGTCACCAATAGTTAGCAGTCTGATAGTTAACTCACAATATTCTTAGCAAACATATATAACATTTATTATGCACCAGTCTTCTGAGCACTTCACTATTAACTTGTTTAATCTACATAACTCTATGACATGGGTTCTTGGGTTCTCATCTCTATGAAAGAGAACTCTGGGGCAACACAGTCATAAAGGGTAAAAGATTCAAATCCAGATATTCCAGCTCCAGAATACATGCTCTTAATCACAACTGTATACTGCCTCAGTCATGTGGACTCATTCCATTTGTCCACGTTCAGAAATCCATGTATCATCTTTCTCTCTTTCTCACTCTAGATCCCGGTTCTTTCATTCTATCACTCACCCATTCTTGCCTATTGTATCTTTTAAATCCAAACCAAACCCATTGCCGTGGAGTCAGTTCCCACTGATAGAAATCCTACATAAGGTTTCCAAGGATGTAAATCTTTAAAAAAAAAACCAGATAGTCTCATCTTTTTTCCTGTGAAGTGGTTGGTGGATTGGAACCACTGATCTTATCGGTTTGCAGTCCAATACCTACCTGACAACACTATCTCCTAAAGAAATCTCTTATTGGTTTTTCTTTAATCCCAATGTTCATTTCTCCAACAGTCCGATATAATATTACATTCCTTTCCTTGCTTAGAACTTTTCAATAACAGTCCTACTGCTCTCATGATGATGAGCAAACGGCTAGATTGAGTAAGGGCTCCATCATTGATCTGTGCCCTGCATTCCAGACGCTTCACGTTGAGGTTCTCAAACGTATTGCCATCCTTTGCACCTGCTACTTGTGCAATATGAATCATTCCATTTTCCTCTTTCTGTCATTCCCTGGATAACTTCAGCTGATCCGCGAAGACTCAGTAAGTAGTATCTTCTCCAGAGAAGAGGCCGCATGGGCTTGACCTGATGGACCTAAACCTCTGGGGCTGGAGAAGCCATGTGGAGACTCCTGCCAGTGCTGAGATTCTCGGGGAGCCAAGAGGATACCCCTGCAAATGCTGAGATGCTTCTATTGCCACTGGACACACAAGAGTCTGCCCCCATTCCCCTATGAATGTCCTGGTGTCATCGTACATGCTTCATAAATCAGGAGACTTTACATAGACTGGTACTGGACATGTGGGCTAATATCGGACTTAAGATTTTGGACTGCACTGGGTTGGGGTGCTTTCTCAATGTTCCATTTCTCTCGTATATCAATCTTTCCCTTATATCCATAGGTATGTCTGTGAATTTGTTTCTCTAGGCTACCTGGACTAACACAGCCTCCCTGATCGTGCGCAGGTCAGTGTTTGATGACAACCCCTTGATGGATGTGGCCTATCTCCCATCAAAAAATACAAACTGTGAAGCACTTGCTCTCTCCTTTGTCTTGCTGGTCTGGACCCCATGTCTGGTTTTTTGGGACCTGAGCCAATGACTCACCATGTGGCCTGCTGACCCCAGAGGTGTCGGCAACCTGCCATGTACCCTGCTGACTTTGGAGTCACTCAAGTTGGGCCCCATCAATTTGCCCCCCGCCTTGTCCTGCGGCCTCCTGGTTTGTCAGTGGGCAGCTCTGTGAGTTGGGAAAGGCCACAAGCTTAGCACCTGACCCACAAACTTGAATCAGTGGGCTTGTCCCCTCTGTGGCTGTGCGGGCCCCTTTCTCGATATAAATTTCTTTCTTATCCACGTCTCTAGTCACTGGTTTTGTTTCTCTAGAAGAACCAGCCTAACACATACATGCTTAATGGCAACTGGCTAGTACATCATCATGCAATTAGCTTCAAAAGCAAAGATCCTGCCAATTGAGTTGATACTGAATTAGCCAATGCCCCTTCCTCCTGGATGTTCAGGAAAGAGTATGGACATCATTTCCCTCTGTGCCTGTCTTTTTTCTCCCCCTCTTCTGAATTGCCAGCAGAGGAGAGAGTCTCCCCACAGATATATAAACTTCGTTCCTTGTACAACCTTCTCTGGCCCAGTCAGATCGTGTAGACCTAACAGCTGCTCCACTTTGTTAAGGTGACTTTGGGTAGAGTTCAGCTATCACAGAGCTATTTGTCTATTCCAACTCAGTGTCCTATAGGACAGGGTTGAATTGTCTCATAAAGTTTCCAAGGCCGAAATCCTTAATGAACCTGACGGTCACGTCTTTTCCCACCTAGTCAAAGGTGGGTTTGAACCACCAATCTTCTGCTTAGTTGCTGAGCACTTAACCACCTCACCCTCTGGAATTAGGAGATGGTTATTTTCAAAGCAAGTGAGTATTGAACAGAGTGATAGACAGTCATCTATTTTCTTAAATAAAAGCTTTGCTACTATATATGACAGTGCAGTATTTTATCCAAAGATAGAAACATATTAAGCACTGATTAGAAACAAGCCAAGAAAAAAGTTCAATAAGGGTCATCAGACAGACCTGAAACTATCAGTTTTTTTCCCCTTTCACCCTTATGTGTATCTATATAAGATAGGCAGGACAAACAATTCCCAAGGCAAAAACAACGGTCCCCTGGGGACATGGGAGAGGATGGGGTAGGCGAGCCCCTACCCCATGGGGGAGGGGAGCCAACAAACTCAGGGGTGAGGGAACAACAAGCGATCTAAAAAGGCTGGTGAGGAAGTCTGGTGGGGTTTGATTAAGTGCAATGTATCCAAGAAGAATGACTGAGAGTTGAGTAACAAGATGATAAGCATGATAGTGGAACAAAAGGAAATAGAGGAAAGAAGTAGGAAGCAAAAGCTGTTTATAGAGGTATGGCTGTAGGCATGTATATATGTAAATATATAATGAAAGTGATAGAGGCCAATGTACATATGTTTATATATTAAAGTATTGAGATAGCAGATGGACTTTGAGTCTCAACTCAAGGCCTCCCTAAACACAAGAACACTTTCTTTTAATAACCTGGCTCTCTTTGATACCTTCCTGACACAATCACTGAAGACAAAATAGGTGCATAAGCATATGTGCTGAAGAAAGTGGATGATACTTGGCTATCAAAAGATGAAGTGTCTGGGCTCTTAAAGGCTTGATGTTTTTTTGTTTTGTTTTGTGGCATCACTACCCCCTGGTGGGAGTGGGAGGCCCAGCCTTGCTCCTGGATAGCTGCTGCTGGATTTGAACTGCCAGCCTTGTGGGTTGCAGTCCCACACTCAACCACTACGCCACTGGGGCTCAGCTCGGCTTGATGTTTAAAAAAAAAAGCAGCCATCTAGCAGAGACGCAACAAGCCCACATGGAAGAAGCGTACCAGCCTATATGATCATGAGCTGTTAACAGGATCAGGTATCAGGTATAAGAAGATCCCAAACAAACAATTCTGTTGATGTGAAAGAGGGGGGTTGGAGTGGAGACCCAAAGCCCATGTGTAGACAATGTGTAGATGTCCCCCACAGAAGGGTTACAAGGAAGGGACAATTCAACCAGGGTGTAGTATAGCACCGATGAAACACACATCATTCTTCTACTTCCTGAATGCTTCTCCCCCTGTCCTCCACTACCATGACCCAGTTCTACTTTACAAATCTGGCTAGACTAGAGTACACACATTGGTACAGATAAGAGTGACACATGGAATTCATGCCAGATAAACCCCCTCAGGAACAGTAGTGATATCATGAGGGTAGGGGAATGGTGGGGTCAGGTGGAGGGGAGGAGGGGAAATCCATCACAAGGTTTCATATATAGTCCAGTATTATTTTTGAATAACAGAAATATGGGTGAATGGAGATAATGGACGATGTATGACACTAACTAACAACAATAATATATGATTGACCAAGCTTTCATGAGGGTAGAAAGGTGGGGGAGGAAGGGGGAAACAAAGGAGCTGATACCAAGGGCTCAAGTAGAAAAACACGTTTTGGAAATGTTGATGACAACATATGTACCTGTGCTTAATATTATCAAATGATAGCTTGTCATAAAAAAAGAGGATTTGAGTTCCGCCAGAGTTGCCAAGAAAGAAAGAAAGAAAGAAAGAAAGAAAGAAAGAAAGAAAAGCTCATTTTTTAATGAGCTGGTCGCGAGGTTGAACACTCCCCATTGGGCTAATACTGTATTTCTGAGGGGTTCATTTCTCGTTCCACTAGAAGAGTTCACAGATTAGATCTGGTTACGGTGGGGAGCTCTATGAACTCCCCATAGTCAACCGGTTGCATTGACGTCATACAAGCAAAGTGCACAGTTGGGAATTGGAAACCACTTTTGGGCTAACCCATTTCTATGAAATTAGTATCCAACTTGCACTCTCTGGGCTTGTTGGTCCACATTTCATTTGTAACCCCAAAGGATGGGGGGGGGATGACAGTGAAGAGGAGCAGATCATTAGCACCAAGCCCATCTATATTCCCAAGTCTCTCCCGGCCTTTTCTTTCCATAACTGTTCTTCACTGATTGTTGATGAAGAAGGGAGAGTGAGGTGGTTACATATGGGTCCTGCTATTGTTATGTTGGAAAATACTTTCTGATGAAC
This sequence comes from Nesogale talazaci, assembly GCA_004026705.1. Lineage (NCBI taxonomy): Eukaryota > Metazoa > Chordata > Mammalia > Afrosoricida > Tenrecidae > Nesogale > Nesogale talazaci. The sequence goes on from PVJH01019629.1 coordinate 17,107, forward strand.
AGTCATTTCCTTCCACTGCCGGAGGGTGTTAGTAATGAGTGAATTACCTTTTACTCCCTCTGGTGTGGATGTGAAATTGGCTGTTAATAGAGTTGCTAATGCTACTGGGTTAGCATGTGATTGTTCTATTTTAAGCCAATTTAAGTTATACTTGGGGAGTAGCCAATCAGACATCTCGCTAAGAGTATGGGCCCAATTGCACTGCCTAATATCGAGAAACCTGCATCACCCAGATGGGGCTGTGAGCCGAAAGTGCTGAACGTTCCCATTGTGAACACGAAATGTTTTTAGTACAGTGTCTGCTCGTACTCCCCCTTGACATCCCTCCTCAGAGGTACAAGAATGGTCTGATTAAGGACACGCTGAACGTTTTCATCACAGCATAGGACCTATTTCAAACTCTGATCATATAGAATGCCATCAGCCAATGATGTTTAATCTAACAATAGGTTAATATCGGTCATCTCATTTAGTGCTTGTTATGCAGTGAAAGCTTACTAGAAAATGAAATGTTCAGAAATTAGTTGAAAGGAACAGAAAAGGTGAGAGATTTTACCGAGTTATATGCTCGATTAGGCTAATTAAAGGTACAAATGCATTAGTGGGTTATGGGAATAGCTTTGATTTCTAAAGATGCTTGCCTGGGAGGGAGATGATGTATTCCAATCATATATGTACTGTGCTCTCTCTCCCCCCCCCCCCAGGGAAAGAAGAACAGCTTTTATCACATCTGTTCTTCAAGTCCTTCTTCCCCTGAACGAACACACACACACACGCACACACACACCCCAACACCATCTACTGCCTGCCACCTGGCACCTGGCGGGTGACTTGAGAACAGCACTTGGGAAAGTTTCTTGATTAAAGAGGGTTTTGTTTAACAAAGCATGGCTGATTTGTGATTTTCATGTTTTATTGGCTTTTCATGTTTTAAATGTAAAGTTCATTAGCAACACACAGAGTGGGGAAACAGGGCCCAAGGACGGAAATTAGAGCTCATGTGATGGGACACAGAAGGCACAGTGTGTACCACACTGGTTCGGACTAATTGGGCTAGCACTCCGGTCTCTGGTTCAGTTTACTTGGCTGGAAAATTGGTGGGAATGAGAAGTGCCAGCACCCCTGCCAAAATGCCTTCAGAGGAAATTCTAGGCTCCGCTGTCTAATGGGCCAGGAAGATCTGGGGCCACAGAAAACTCATTCATGACACTGCCCCCACTCCCCGACTCAGTCAACAGCCATTTACTGAGTTTTGCAGATGTCAGGTTGCAACACAGAGGAGGTTGGCACAGGGAGAGATGATAATGGTAGAGATGATTCCGCAAAAAAAAAAAAAAAAAAGTATGTGTGGCAGTCATGTGCTTATGTTAATTTCATGATTGAGATTAGGGGTGGAATCTAGCCTGTTAATCTGGAGATAGGTATTGAGTAGCCAATGAGGCCTCCATGTGGGCATTGCTTTCTCCTGAGACTTCTGGGAAATCTCTCCATATTTCCCTCATGGAGATGGGAAGCGATCTCCCCAGTTGGGAGTTAGTCTCAGAGACCACGAACTATGGACAAGACAAGATGGCAGCATGCAAGGAGGTGAAGGAGCCGGATGAGAAGCCACATGGCCTTACCCTGATGGCACCAGACCTCTGAAACTGAAGAAACCATGTGGAGATCCCTGCCAGCATTGAGTTGCTTCTACCACCACTGGATGCTGTTGATGGACTCTGAGCCCTGGAAGGGAGCAATGAGGAGACTCCTACTGGAGCCGGAACTCTGCACCCACTGGCCTGTGACTTCGTGAGTCAGAAGGAGACTCTATAGACTGACATCGGGCATATGGGCTAATATTGGACTTAGGACTTTGAACTGGACTGGGTTGGGCTGCTTTCTCAATGTCGCATTCCTCTTGTATATAAACCTTTCCCTTATATCCAGATGCATGTCTATGAGTTTGTTTCTCTAGTCTACCTGGACTCACACAGTATACATCTAATAGGTGGCGATGAGATGACATGAAAGAGGTGATTAAAAGCTTGGGCATTTGTAAACTATTTTAGAGGTGATATTTACTATACCCACACCCCCTTAATAAACTCAGCAGGAGCCCTGGTGGTGTTGTGGGTCATGTGTTGGGTGACTAACTCCTCACTCTAAGGTTGGCAGAGAGAACCCACCAGATACTCCACAGGAGAGAGACAGACTTTTTGCTCCCATGAAGGTTGACGGCCTTGGAGACCCTCAGGTGCAGTTCTTCTTGGTCCTACTGGGTTGTTATATGGTGGAATGGGCTTGAGGATGGTGAGTTTGGTGTGGGTTTTAGTTAACAAGACCACATAGTATTACAATGGCTCGAAGGACTTTACTAATATGATTAGCTCATTTAATTTTATGACAACCTTCGAAGTAAATACTATAATCTTCATTCTCTCCTTGAAGGAACTGAGACACAGAGGTGAAGTCACTTGTCCAAGATCCTCATTAGTGGAGAGTAGGATTTGAGCCCACATCATCTGGCTTTTCTGAGGTCCAGATCCTTAGCCACAGACCTGAATGATGTATGGGAGTTGGGCAGAGGAAAAGCAAGGGGGTTGGCCCATGCGCAAAGTAAACAGAATTCAATCAAATAGGAAATAGGTCTGTACAAAGCAACACATCATGGATTGCTGCTCAGGGTTGGACAACACTCAAACTTCTCATATCAACAGTATCTTAAACTCTAGGTCATTGGATACATTATTGATGTTGTCAATGCAGTCGTCTCTACACACCAGGAGGATGACTGACAATTTTTGTCTACTGTTGTTGTTGTTGGTACTGTTGTTGGGTTTTGTTTTGGTCAAAGTAAACCAGAGTCATTCATCATCATCATGGACAAGCAAACGGATTCTGGGCTCCCAGTTAAGTCTACCCCCAATCCAAAAAAGTTATTTCTTATAACATGACCCTCCTTGATGCTCACCTTCCTGAAGAGACCACTACAGATAGGGTGCTAGAGCCAAGTGTGGTGAAGAGGGCAGAGGGTACCCAGCTTCAATTGTGTCTGGGGTTTTAAAGGCTTATAGTAAAACACGCCGCCATCTAACTGAATTATCAGCTAAGTTCACATTGAAGAAGCACACCAGCTTGTGTGACACAAAGAAGATGGTAACAAAATCCAAAAGCGATGAAGGGAATAGTATCAGAGCTTAAATGGTGAACATCTAATTTGTAGAAGGCTATCAGAGATGATTGTACTTGATTATGGTAGATTATGGTCAGTTTAGTCATTTGACCTCCCTCTTGACCCAACCTGGATTTGCTCTAGGTTCAAATATTTTTTTGCTAGTTCCATCACAAAAATTTCTTCTCTGGCTTTTAGAATATTGCTGGTAGTCTCTTCTTTCTTAGTCTTGATCTTTGTATTATTTTCTTCTTTCTGTCTTAACAAATAATTTAGGGCTGAGCCCCAGTGGCATAGTGGTTGAGTGTTGGACTCTGGCCCACTGACTTGGCCGTTCAAATCCAGCAGCAGCAAGGCTGGGCCTCCCACTCCCACCAGAGGGCAGTGATCCCCCCCCAAAAAAACCCAACCCCCCCCCAACAAAAAAAACAATTAAAATGGAGGCAAAAAATCAATTAAATAAAAAAAATAATTAAAAAAATCATCCAACTCTTATCATTCAATACATCAATTTTATGCAGTCCACGTTTGCACATTTGTTGCCATCATCATTCTCAAAACATCCTTCTTCTACTTAGACCCCTGGTATCTTTCTGTCTTAAAAAAAAAAGGATTTCTGTTAGGTTTCCCAGTTTTTGAAGCACATAAGGAATGGATACTTAGGGACAATAAATGATGCCATATTTTATCAGGATTGGGGAGGGAGTGGGGGTAGGAGAGGGTGGGTGGGGAAGGTGAGGGGAATTGGGGTGCAAAAAATGAATGCGGGAGGGGGGAGTGAGCACTAGAACTGATTGTGAGGATGTATATACAACTCCTTTTAAAAGCAACTTAACTATGGAAGTGTATGATTGGTGAAGATAATATCAAGAAAACTTTTAAAGAAAAAACAGAAACCAAAGTTGACCAGTGGTTACCATGGGTAAAGGAGGAAGGGTTTTTGCTTAAGGGGCAATAGTTTATGTGAATGGTGGTGGAGTAATTTGGAAAAGTATATCAATATTGGTTGTGCAACATGAAGAGTATAGTCAACAACACTGGATTATACTTTAGAAGTTGTTGATTTGGAGAATGTTTGGTTGTGCCACAATTAAAAATATAATCACACAGATAATAATGAGTACAAGGAAGAGGAAAATGTTCTAAAGTTGATTGTGGCAGCGATTGTACAAATCTTGCTACAAATGAACTGTTGAATTGCATGATATGTGGATGAAGTGCCAATAAAATTTTTCCCAATGATTTTATTGGGGGCTCCTACAGCTCTTATAACATTCAATACATCATTTGTATTTAGCATATTTTTACACATGTTGCCATCTTCATTTCCAAATATTTTCTACTTGAGCCCTTGGTATAAGCTCCTCTTTCCCCTCCCTTTTTTAAAAAAATAAATCATTTTATTGGGGGCTCATACAACTCCCATCATGATCCATACATACATCAATTGTATGCAGACCACATTTGCACACTTGTTGCCATCATCACTCTCAAAATATCCTCCCTCCACTTTGATCCCCATTACCAGCTCTCCATTTCCCCTCCCCCACTCATTAGCCCTTAATAATTTACAAATTGTTAATACTTTTTCATATCCAATCTGTCCCTGCATTCACTTCCCTGTTGTCTGCACCCCAGAGAGGTTATACGTAGATCCCTGAAATTGGCTCCCCCTTTTAAAGAAAAAGAAGAAAAGAAAAGAAATCAATGGGGTTGGGTGAGATAAGAAAGCAGGGATGGTATGCTAGGAAAAGGGACACGCTTGCCCAAGGACCCTGTGACTGCATGTGGCAAAAGAGGAGAACCCTGAGTGATCAGAGGAGTGGGATCAGAAGGGGTTTGGCTTGGAGCATGAGTGCTGATCCTGGAGGGATGAACAGAGACGGGGGCCACCGAAGGAGAACCTCAAGAGAGAAGGTGGAGACATGAAACAGGTGCCACCTTGTCAAATGCTGCAGACACTCAAGTTGAATGAGAATCTCCAGGCCACACCACGGGAGACCAGGAGGCTATTGTTGATTCTGGTGTACGCAGATGAGCCTAGGCTGGGAGCCCTTTGAGGGCGCCCAGGGACATCCGCAGCAGAGGACCGAGCCAGAGCCAATTCTCAGAGTGTGCTTGCTGAGTTTATGAGTGTGTCTCTTGAGTTTTTTATTGTGCGTGTTACCCAAGAAGATCTTAAAGCACCTTGAGAAACAGTTAAAATCCTCCCCCCACTCCTTTGAATAGATCACAAGGAATTTTAGCAAACTTGCAGGTTATTTGTTCATTCTCACTGTGGCCTGGAGGTGATGGGACAATACTGTGACTTCTCATTGCATGCTCAAAACCCTTTTGCTTTCATGTCCCTCTTACCTCACAGACAGATGCAGCAGCGTGAAGAGTGTTAAGAAAATGTCACATGATTTTTCTGGCATACCCTAGCTGCTTCTGGTAAAGATAGAAAAAATAAGTCATCTTGGAAGCTTACTGCCACTGAGTCAACTCAGATGGAAACCAACCATGCAGGACAGAGTAGAACTGCTCTCCAGGGGTTCTGAGTCTGCACATCTTTGTCTAAACAACCTGCCACGTCTTTCTCCTGGGAGAGGCTAGCCCAAGGCTTGACCCACTTAGAAACCAAGGCTCCTTTTCTTTCTTTCTTTTTTTGATATGACAGCTTGATTATTTATTCCACTTTTAATATGTGTCATAGGCCACTTATAACCAGGACATTCTCCCATTGATTTTTTTAAAAAAAGGTACAATTAATATTTTATTGTCATTTATAATCAGACAGTAGCTGGGTATATAGTCTTCATGCTTTTTTTGGGGGGGGTGGCGGGGCATCACTGCCCTCTGGTGGTCGTGGGAGCTATCCAGCCTTGCTGCTGCTGGATTTGAACCGCCCAGCCAGTGGGCCGCAGTCCCACACTCAACCACCACACCACTGGTGCTCAGCCCCATGCTTCTTTTTTTGTAAATACAAAAAGGTTCACACAGCTGAAGGCCGTGTTCATTTTCAGGAAGCATCGTTAACATAACTCGTTAATGCGTCATTTTTCCTTATTAGCACCAGCAAATTCACCCACCTCGTGTCCCTTTTTATAAAGCTGAAATGCTGGCATGCATTGGACTTCACACTCTGAAGCAACATCCAGGTGGTCATCCACATCAACTTCCAGGAAGACCACCGGGCCAGACTTTTCACAGAGGGGATGGCAGAAAGGCTTGATCATTCTGCAGGGCCCACACCACGTGGCTGAGAAGTCCACCGGGGCAAGCTCCACTGTCCAGGGCTGCCTGAGACTCTCTCATACTCTCAATCTGCTTCACCATTGGGGGTTTGACGAGCGACTGGGGTCACCAGAGGAACAGGGCATTGGACAGAGCATGGACCTGATTTTTTATCTCCACTCACACTTCCCCCACACCCTTCTCAAAACTTCTCCACCTGAATCACACTCTGGTTTCAGTCCCCAAGATGGGTACTTCTGTCACCTCACGGATTGAAGCTGAACGACACAAGATGTGGCCACTTCATCCCAAAGTGGGGTTTCATCTGCCCTTTTTGAGGGCCCAGTGGAACAAGGCTCCTTTTCTGAAGGGAGGGCATACATAATGAAAAAGGTGCTAAAGAAAAAAAATATTTTTTTACGAGGACTCTGAGTACTAATTTGGGTGTTTACTCTAAAATGTTCTAACTTTATCTTTTCCCCCCACCCCCACCCCCAGAAAGGTCAGACACATACCACTGTTAAAGTACATTTAAAAGGCATCCAAGAATATTTTCTCAAGTGATTTATTGGGACTATTTATGTCAATATATCTCTTATTTCCAGTAATGCTTCCACCTCATTAGAAGTGAGTTGGCTCATTGATTAATAAAATGATTTGGCTATTTAGGATCCCTCCTTTTAAAACAGGCCGTTTTCCTCTAAGAATTTACCAGAATTGGGCATTTATTTTTAGAAAAGGGTATGAGAAAGGGTAAGGACATGACCTTGAGCCTCAAGAGAGTTCCTCCAGAAGTTGTGTCTGTAGCAGTTCTAGCTCATTTTCCCCTCTCGTCCTGATTCCCCAGAGGAGAGAGAATTCTCAGAGATGAGGTCTGAGAATACAGTGGCTTCTCTGGGGCATTGTGGAACCCTTCAGAGAGGCTCTGTGCTGTATTTCCAGTGGAGGTACCCAGTCAGTAAGATAGTGGAACTGCCTTTAAGCAGAGAAAAAAACGGTTATGCTCTTTGGGGGACGGGACAGCACAATTCGATGCGCAGAAAATGAAATCCATGATGTCTTCTTGGGTTGGCTCTGGAAACCATCTCGGAAGTATGTTTTACACATGTAACAGTGGCTACATACAAATGCTCATAGCTTCTAGGTAAGTTAAGAATCATAACAGTAGAGGCAGCAGTATATCATCTAGGAACTGCGAGACATTCAAGCAGGATTCAGAAGAGGACATTGCACGAGGGATGGTGAGCAAATAAGATGACCTGGATCATGTGAAGAAGAATGCAGCATCAGGATGGGAGGAATGCTTAGGGACAACCTGCGGTCACAGATGAAACGTATTGCTTCCTACAAGTGAGGAGGACTGGAAGCATTCGCTGACGAAAAATCAAACCTTGGAGCCTGCAGTACAGACTACAACTCAATGCCCAGGAAAATGAAAGTCCTCCTGACTGGACCAGCCACTAACATCATGGCAGAACGATGGAGAAGAGATTGATGTCGAGGATTTCATCTGCTTGGTTCACAGGCAGTGCTCATGGGAGCATCAGTTCAAAAGATCAAAGAACGCATTTCATTGGGAACATCTGCTGCACGAGACCTCTTTAAAGTGCCACAATTCAAAGAGGTTCCTTTCAGGACTAAGGTGTGCCTGAGCCAAGCCTTGACATTTTCTATTGCCTTATATGCATATAACAACTGGGTATTAGGTAATGAAAAAGAAAAAGAGGCATAACAATAAGATAAATGCCTATGATTCTTCCATCAGAGCTGAAACAGTGGCTCATCATTGTGACACCAAGTGTTCCTCCCTGGTCCGTTCTTCTAACCCTTGTCCCCTCGGCACCATTGACCGCCCTGAATTTTGTCTTTATTCTTTACTGGGTTAAAGGAAATACTTTTATCAATGGGTTACTGAAGTTGGCTTTTGAATTTTATAAAAGTTACATAATATGATGTAATCGTCTGTCATTTTCTATTTTCACTTACTATGGCTTCTAAGACTCCTTGCCGTGGTTGCAGTCAGCTGTGTCCTTCGTTTCGTTGCTGTGTGACATTCCACGGCGGGGATATGGCACAGCTGATTGGTTCATTTTCTGCAGAGGTCCAATTTAGTGGTTGGCAGTTCAGTTCCTTAGCTGTGACATTCGGGATTTCCCGGTGTCTTCTCCAGAAGCGTGATTACCTATGTTTTCTCCACTGTGTACACCTGTTTCATCAGCTGGGAAAGATTTAATTTCATAAGACCGGGCAAAGCCATTCTCTAACACGATGCTATTCTCAATAGTGCCATTTGAGTCTGTTACACAACTCTATGAGAAATATACCACCATGATTCAGAAAGAAAATCACACACACAAATCAACAAAGAAGAAAGAAGAGAAAGTAATGTCTGAGACAGTTTAAGGCAAGTCGAAAGAGCGCACACATTTCTCCAGGGTTTTTTCCCCCCTAGCTAATGATCGCCATGTTGAAACTGTTATTGAATGGAAAGATTAAAAAAAAATTTAAATCCAGTCAAGGTGCATATGAGAAAACTGGCTGCTTCATTTGTTGTTTGTGGTGTGTTAATTGCCCTCTTCCTAGAAAGAAATTCAGCAAAAGGGAATGAAAGTTCTAACAAAGAACAATTAACTTGGCAATTCCCCTAATAGGATTTCCCCCCCTCTTCAGGAAAGAATAGGATAAGTGTACAAAGATAGCTATTTAAGGATATTAACTGCAGAGTTACAGTATTAGCACAAAGAAGGAGAAAAGTAGACATTCTCAATGTCAAAAAGTTATTTGTTAAATAATGACACAGCAATTTTTTAAGTGCTGGGAAGTATGCCTGCTGTGGTGTTATATAATATGCATACGAGTCATCCCATATATAACACCAACCAATGAAAACATGTTTAGGGAGCAGCCTGCAGCCTGAGCACTGTGTAGCCCTCACGCCCAGCGATGCCTTCTCCCGGAGACTCTGGGCATCTCTTCAACTCAAAGGTGAGCCCCTGCGACTGTTGCTTCTCTCGCGATGAAGAAGTGAACGCTATTCAGGCAGCAAGTGGCTGCAGCTGGTGTTCAAAACGTAAGGGCTTCCTTCTGAGCAAGGGCCAACCTGACTGAAGCTCTCCCTAGATGACCGACCTGGAGGCCATTGAGAACAAAGCAGAACCCACTGTAGTTAAGATTCTCAATGACCTCTGGGTCTTGCAAGGTTTCATGGAGTTTCTGGTCCTGGCCATGCAGGTGATAAAGCAGGCCAGGAAACAGATCAGCAGCAAGTAATAGCCCCCAGGATGACTGCAAATTGAAAAAAAAAATAATGGAAGTTTCCCGCAAACTCTTTGAAGCACCTTTGTATATCTACCACACAACGCTTGCCTGGTCAGTTATTTACAACTTTAAGGCTTATTGACAGCAATGACAAGAATCTGTTTGCAAGCAGCCATTCCATGATCCATGTAGTTTTTCCATCACCCCTACTCTCCACCCCCCACTTTCTCTATACTGACCCTAGTAACCACTAATAATCTTTGTTATCTGTACAAAACCCCCCCCTAAAGAAACAAACAAAAACATGTTTAGGAATTCATTTTTATAAGAAACAGGATGGGTGCAAATGTGCTCAATTTTATGAGCAAGCAATCAGATGAATCATTGCTATTATTTGGTTATATGTACTTCCTTTTTCTCACCGTACAAGAATAATGTATTGTTTCTTTTGACTAAAATCTTGTTGCACGTCACACAGAGATTTTTTGATTCTACCAATACTTTGTTATCTATGAGTGCATTAATTGTGAGAGTTTTCACATTACAGATGGATCCGATCTAAAGTGACCAGATTTTAACATTGGTAAAGTGGGGCACCATGGATGGGGGGAGAAGGGGGATGCAGAAGGGGCTTATTCCCTTCCCGTTCTCTCGCTGTTCCCTAGCTTGTCGTGCATTCTTTCCAAAAATTGGGACTTTTTTAAAAACCCTGCAAGGGCTGAGCCCCGGTGGCGTAGTGGTTGTGCGCGGGACTGCGGCCCACTGGGATGGAGGTTCGATTCCAGCTCCACGGAGCAAAGGCTGGGCCTTCTACTCCCACCACTTGAGGGCAGCGATGCCCCAAAATAAAATAAAACAAAAATAAAACGCTGCAGGACAAATTGTTTAAAATTGGGACTCTCCCGCCAAAAGCGGGACGTCTGGTCACTTTACTTAGGAGGACTTCTGGAATCCCTGGGTGGGATAAACAGGTACTGCCCGTAGCTGATAATCAAAAGATGGAAGTTTGTCTCTCTATCTATATCTGAAAAAAAAAAAAAAAAAGAAGCCCCGAATCATGAACTACACGATTCTGCGCTGCCACACTTGACGTCACCACGCACCACAACGGGCTTAACGGCATCCACTTTGTGCGTAAAGATTCTCTCTTGCCGCCTTCTCTGCCAGTTGAAATGGATTTTATATAGGTTTAAGAAACAGAAATATCGGGAGGTGTCAAAAGGTCATGGAAAATTTATTTGTTTCCCAATTGTATTTCCACGAACTTTTGGGGGTCCCCTCATATAACGACACAGCCTCCAAAGGCAGTTCAGCGGACACGAAGCCAATTCTCTGTATTTTCTCTGGTTAAAGAGCCTCTGCAGCCTGGCCCCTGTCCACCAGGACCAGTCCTTTTTAGCTCCACCAGCTGCCCCACCTCTACCGTGCATTTCCTCTGAGTGGTTCAACATATTTAATTTCATTGGTCATTCCAACCCCCCTGTGAAGTGGGGAGAGTGTGTGGCGGCAGGTATACTAATGATCAAGACTGTGTGTGTGTTTTCAATTTGGTATAACGCTGGTCAAATATTTTCATTTTATAATCCCTGGTCTCTTGAAGCTTTTGAAAATAATGACCAGTCGTTGAGAGCAAGTTCATTAACTAATTCCCTTAAGGCTGTGGAATGTGTATTATGGGGACCTGCTGATTTAAATATTGTGCCACGTTTTCAAGTATTCCCTTACCTGGTTTATTTCAACATCTATATTTAAAGGTCTTCATTACTCCCTAATTATCTATGCTGCCTTTCTTTATTTTTTCTTGTTAAAGACCAATTTAAAAAGAGCAGCTCAGTATCTCTGCCAGTCAGAGTCATCATTAATTTCACTCTCCTCCTCATTTATTAGGCCAGCCACTTTATTGTGGAGGGTCCCCAAGCTCCCCACCACCTTGCCGCCTCCCTACCTCGCCTCTAACCACCTCTTCGGCTCTTAGCTTTCCTTGACAAGCCTTGGAGTGAGTTTGTTGTTGCTGCTGTTGTTGTTATCCTAATAATCATTTTATTGGGAGCTCTTACAGCTCTTATCACAATCCATCTATCCATCCATGGTGTCAAGCACCTTTGTACATATGTTGCTAACATCGTTTTCAAAATATTTTCTTTCTACTTTAGCCCTTGATATCAACTCAGCCCCACACCCTCCATGAACCCTTGATAATTAAAATGTTGTTCTCATGTTTTACATCGACTGCTGTCTCCCTTCACCCACTTTTCTGTTGTCTGTCCCCCGGGAAGGGGGTTATATGTTGATTGTTGTGATCGGTTCCCCCTCTTCTTCCCTCCACCTTCTCCTTCCTCTTCTGGTATCACTACTCTTATTGGTCCTGAGGGATTTATCTGTCCTGGATTCCCTTTGTTTTCAGCTCTGATCTGTAGCAGTGTACATGCTCTGGTCCAGCCAGAGTTGTAAAGTAGAATTGGGGTCAGGATAGTGGGTGGGTGGGTGGGGGAAGCATTAAAGAACTAGAGGAAAGTTGCATGTTTCATCGGTGCTATACTGCACCCTGGCTGGCTCATCTCTTCCTTGTAACCCTTCTGACAGGGGGGTCCAATTGTCCTACTGATGGGCATTGGGTCTCCACTCCACCCTCCCTCTCATTCATATTGATATGATTTTATTGTTTTCAGTCTTTGGTGCCTTGGAGTGAATATGAGCATTCTTTTTCTTTTCGACTCTTGTTCATCCTGCCCCCTCCCTCCCCCCACTGTGGGCTTTCTTCCACTCTTAGATATTCTCAACGTTTTTTTTGTCAAGTGGTTCCTGGCTTTTATTTTTTAATTCGATATGACTTCACTGAAATATGAGTGGTGCCCACACATCCAGAATTAGCTGCAAGTTTCCATTCCCTCACCCTGGATTTCTGAAACTCTCTGGGCTACTATGTCCTCAGAGAAAGCTCCTTAATGGTTTTCAACACAGCGATCAGAGAGGGATGCCTCGTGGTCAACAGTGTCAAAGACTGTCACCGGTGGGGGACATCTGTTCCAGTGTGGGGTCACTGCGCAGGCTTCAGACAGGATTCGAACTCCAAGCCATGCTTGAGAAGGAAGCAAGCTAATGTGCTGCTGGTACGTCAGCTTTTGGCATTGAACTTGGTTTTCCGGGCAGAGAACCAACCGCTGATGTCAGGTGGCTTGCACTTCAGAAAGGCAAGGTTAATCAATGAGTTCCTCTCTCTGATTTACATTTGTTAATAGAAGGAGAACAAGCACTAGGCTTTCCACTCATTCTAGAGGCACCAATCCACTGTGTTTCTTTGGGCTTTGTTTTTGATAACTTCTGGGGGTGAATGTGGGGATCTTGGGCAAACTTCCATCTGGTCTATGGCTGCCCTGGAGGTATGCTGTTGAGATCTTTCTTCAAGAGATAACCTGCCACCAGGCTTGCAGGTCGCTGACAGGCTGCAGAGTGGCTCTTGGCTGATGACTAAGTGCAGCAGTGTACAAGGTCGCTGTCCCTTGAAGGCTGGCCAAGGCAGGCCTCTCTATTGACAGTTCATACCCTAAATTGGTGGGTTGGCCAAGCTGTTCAGAGGCTGCTGTCTGAGAATCTTCTTTTCTCCTTTCTTTACATGGTGGCCAAACTACCTGGCAGTTTGAAGGCATTCCTTGCCTTGCTTGCTCTTGGTTTTTCACAGATGTTAGTACTAACATCTACTTCCATCCTGCTGTCTGCTTCTGGGAGGATCTGATGTACCCATGCTGATGTACCCATGCTAAGCAGTCCACCTTCACCTACCTTTCTGCCTGGTGTGAGCTCTGGGAAGCGCTCTCTTCTGGAAAACTCCAATGCGATCCCCTCCTAAGAATGCATTTGAGACTAAATATAAATGGACTTGGTGGTTATCCCTAGTCTGGGATGCCATAGACTGCAGGGCCTATTTGTTAAACCATTTTTTGACTAGTTGACAGCATTGCACGGTTCCTTGGAAAATAGCTTGTACTTAAACCACGGCATCACTAGGTGACACTGCTGCCCCACATAACGGCGAAGTCTGAGCTTGGCTTGGCCAGCGCTGTCCTGGTGCTGGGGACTTGCTGTTTCCTTCCTTGGTTGGCTGTGCTCTACAAGTTTGAAATTCTCTCCAGAATCCACAGCAGTAATGTGGAGGTCTATGATTCCTGGCTCTCAAAGAACACGCAAAAATCTCCCCTCTTGTCTGTCTCACAGAGTTGGGTGTGCAGGTGGGTGTTCTTGGGACTCCTGAATTGACCCAGGAGCTGACTGTGGCTGGCTCGAATTTCTCTGTGCGCCCAACAGTTCCCCTTACATGACAGCTCATCCTTAGGGATCAGACACAAAAAAGCCCACACAGCTGAAAGCTCAGCGATGCCCTGCCTGCTCTGGATATGGAAGACAGATTGCTTTGAGTACTGCCGACCTTCATATCTTTCTTTAGGGTCCCTCCACCACGCCACATGTCCCACCAGGAATCCCTTCTGTGCGAGTCCTGAAGCCATCGAGAGGCAGGTGTAGGGTGTCTTCCCTTCTAACTCCCCAGCTAATTTTCTGGCTCTCAGGCTGCCATCTTCGATGCTGCCTCCGCCACCTTCTTACACGCGCAGTCAGCAATCTGTAAACATAGCACCTGTCTTGTAAATCCTCACAGACAAAGCTGCTGAGTGAGACGAAAAATTCAGCCCTGCAATTCAACGCCCTGGCCCTAATCAGTCATGTCTGTTCGTTCTATGTGCACAATGGGCCATGCTTGCTGAGGCAGCTGGTTGGCCCGTCGGTTGATCTGAATGTTAAGGTTATTTCCTTACACCTGGGATGGCTATTTGGTTGCCGAGAAAATACATTCCCCTATGGCACACAGTAGGACTGAGCCGCAGAGTTCCCTGGGCGGTACATCTTTCCTGGAGCATCTCGCCAGATCTTTTCTCTTGAGGAGCAGCTGGTGGGTTTGAACCGCCAATCTTTCCCTTAGCAGTTGAGTGTTTAGCCACTGCACCACCAAGGTTCTTTTTTACATTCATTTGAACAGAACGAATTTGTTTATGCCTCCATTAGGCTCTCTCCAGAACCACAGCCGGCATTCCATGGTGTGTGTGCATTTCTTTACTATTGCTCAAAAAAGTCTTGTTGTTTGTTCCATTCTATCTATCTATCTATCTATCTATCTATCTATCTTTATTATTATTATTATCTATCATCTCTTTCTGTCCCCAGGCCTGCTGTAGAAGGATTAGAGGAACACCTCAGTAGAATATTTCATTTCTAATAAGTGGACAAACCCAGGGCAGGGCTTCTCACATTTGCTTGATGATAAACATATAGATCCCCAGACTTTCCACTCCGTCCATCTGGGGGAAGGCTTGGGGATAGACATTTTTAAGAAGCAGCCCAGTGAGTCTTGGGATCAGTGAGTCTTGGAAACTCTGTGGCCCTGAATTTGGTTCTAGTCAGCCATCTGGGTACGATTGCAGTCAGACTCTGAAACCACACTGTGAAGCTCAAACAAACCGGCCGGTGGAGATGGTCATTGCCAGACAACCATCTTCACCAGGTAATCGGGCACTAGGGTCGTCGTAACCACCTGGAAGTTTCAGACGGATAAAGCGGGGAATCTTTCATTAATATACTTAATAGTTTTGACTAAGAGGGAAAGGTAGCCTTGTTAGGAAGCCAGGTAGCCTTGTTAGCCACTCTGAGCTTGACTCTAGAGAGAGTAACCTCTGGGTATCGGTGTCTGTGGAGAGTCCAGTGGGCTTGCTGGAAGGGCAGGATGGAAAATCCCTGAGACCCCAGATATGGCTCCTGGAAAGCATCCATAGAAGGTCCACCTTTGTTCCCTGGCTTCCATGAGAGAGGAGCTGGCCAGGCTACTCCCAGATTGCCCCACTGGAGTTGTCTTAAGAGTCCTTGGGGACCCCGCCCTGGCTGACCTCAAGGACTGAGGAGGTTACTAGGGCTCCTTCCCAGTTGAGGGCCAATGAAGGGAACCGGGCTGCAGACTCTGAGTGGACAGTGCACACTAGAAGCCGGAACAGAATTCAGTAGCAATGGACAGGCAGGCTTCTCAGCGCCCTTCCTAAGCAGCACCCATTCTGCTCCTCTACCCAGCCCTGCAACTACCCTCCGTAAGAGTCCCCCCTCCCCCCTCCCTGACACACGTGGCTTCCTATGGGGCAGTTTTTGTGGCGGGTCCAGAGCCCCCTCCTTTTCTCTGCAGAGAACACCCAGATCGCAGCAGGGCGGGGGTGGGGGGCGGGGTGGGCACTTGCAAAGATTTCTCTTCCTGAGTCTGGGGGGTGGGGGTGGGGGGGGCGGCCTCCCCCTCCTCCCTTTTTCATAAATAAATATTTTAACTGGAAATTTCCAAGCGTATGACAGGCCTAGAATGTGAACTTGAATGTACTGTAATAGAAATCATCAGTTGCCATGGCGACGTGTTCCGAGAGCCGATTGCACCGGGTCACGTGAGCGGGGAGTGCGCAGTAATACTAACACATCAGAGAGCGAGGCCACTTAACCTCAATCGCTTCCAGCTATTGTGCAGAATGCAATTGAATTTATTCCTAATTTCTGCCAGGGCTAAGGAACAAAATTTCCCTGCAGATTTTAATCTCACTCAGGCAGGCCCTGCCCGGGCTGAGGCGCCGCAGCACCAATCATCCCCGGGCCTCCTCCACCCACTTTACAGCTCTGTTTTTTTATTCTTACTTTCCATAATAGCTTCCCTCCCCCGGCCGGATCCCGCTTGCCCCCCGGCCCTGGGGAGGACAGTTTTCCTCCTCTCAGAGTGGCCGCCTGGCGTCTCTGACTCGGTTCGGCAAACAAGGAACGCATCTTTCATAATAATACCAATAAAATAAATTCCAGAGTTCCACTCTCAACAATACTCTCCCCAACCTGGTCCCCAGAAACCTCTTCTGAAATATAATTCCCAATAGCTTGGGGGTGGACCTGAGAATACCACAATTAACAGTCTCAATTAAGGAACCAGGCAGAGGAGGGGATCCTTGACTACTGGAAAGAAGGGTTTATTTTCAGTCCCTGTCCTGGACCCCTCTCCTCCTACACTCACATGTACACACATACACACACGCACACACACACTCATATCAGGAGAGCAATACAGTCTTGCAGGGGGTACCGCCTCTGATCACAGAGCACTCATTTCCAGAGCTTATCAGCGCTTATGAAGGCTGATAAATCAGAGTCTCTCATATGGACAGTCTCAAGTTAGCAGCTTCATCGATCTCCCCTGCCCCTTTTAAGTTATTTGTCTTATTCACTTCCAAAGATGATATCAGAGATGCCAAATGAGCCTTTTCGTTTCCCCCTCAGTGCATTTGCGAGGGGCGAGGGGCTGTGTTGTCAACAGGGGACCAGGAGGCATGCTGCCAGGCCTGGCCCTTTGTTTCCCAACTCAAGGTCACCTCTTCCCTTGGCTCAGGTGAGACCTGGTTCCAGCCAGGAGGCACAGATCCCAGTGGCCCAGTGGCTTTTCAGGGAACTGCCCACTGAGGACTTCCTCTCAGGAGGAATGCCATTTCTCTAAACATAGAAGATCTGTATTGTCAGCTATAGGGAGACAAAGGCGAGTCCAGTCCTTAGAAAGTCCAAGCTGAAGATTCAGTCAAAGGGCCCTTAAAGTGAAAGATGGAAAAGAGTAGTTTCTGCAGTGGTTTCCTTTCGTGGGTAGGTTCCTCCGATAAGGGGTAGGAGGTGGTGGTGGTGAGGGGGGTTGGCATAATGCAAATCACTTACTCAGCGGGTACCAAGCCATTGTTCTAACGCTGTGTGGGGTGAGGAAACGTGGAGAGACATCAAGAAGAGAGGGATGGCAGAAAGGAATTAGGGCAGGCCGCTGGTGGTCGGTGCTGGCTCCACACAGAGAACATGGTAACTATGGAAATCTTCCTGGAGCCTGTGAGAGAGAAAAGCAGCCAGAGAGGAAATGAAGAGAAGCGTTGCAATGAATTTTCTATCAGCAGTGTGACATTTGGGCCTGGAAAGAGAAACCCACACATCAGGTTGGGGGTGTGGGGGGGGGCACATAGGACTCTTTGTCTGCCTGATTGTGAGGAAGCCTCCGGAAAGCCTTTGCCAAACTGCCTTGTCCCACATCTTCCCTCCAGAGAGCAGGCTAGCAGGCTGCCTGCAGCCCTTCCACGGACCTTAAAACCAGAGCAGGGTTTCTCTGACTAGGATGGGCTCAGGCAGGGAAAGACTGTCCTTGAATTTTGCAGTCATTTCATTCTAATGTTCTTGCTAACCCTCTCACTAGAAACGCTGGAAATGAGGTCTTAGAATGACTCTGGAGGGTGCTGATGCACTCTCATACAGAGGCGTCTTCTGCCATCTTTACTATGGCGCGTGAACCAGGGAGTCATACCAAAGAGAGATGGCGAGAGCATATCAGGACACAACCCAGGCATTTTTACCCCTGATCGGTTTCATTAAAGGGAAGTACAATCTCTGCTATTATGCTAATACCTGCAGTAGCAATTTTATTATGTTCATTAATCTATAGTCAAGGAATAACATTATTACAATTCCTTATAATCATATAGGGCTTATAGCTTTTCAAAGCACTTTTGTAACTATTACGTTCCTTGAACTGCACAGCCACCCCATGATGTAGTTGGGCTGTATTTCACAAATGTGAAAATTAAGATCTAGCAAAATTGGGGCTAGAACAAAATCAAATGTGGTAAGAGTAAGGTCTAGACTATAGGATTCCTGTGCTTTTTCCACCTCCCATGCAGGGTATAGTTCTCTTACAGCTTCCATGATGTCTTCTAAATGTCCCTGAAGAAGTTCCTTCATGCAAAATGTGTACAGTCCTATGCTTGGAAGGAAACTCCTGGGGGATTTAGAAACCAAATTCTCTCTTCCAAGGGTTGGGATTTTAGGGGCTACAAAGGCCTGGTGATCCATTTCCAAAAATCCTTGGAAACCCTACAAAGCATGGTGCTGCTCGAACACATGTGAAGTCACCATTTGTAATCAACAAGGCAGCAAACTGGATAATCTTAAGCAAAACTGAACTTGATATTTGAGATCATTCAACAATGGTTGCAGTAATACATTGGCATGAAACTGCCAGACGGTCAGGCTAGATTCAGAGAAGATGTGGAACAAGGGATATTCTTGCTGATGTCAGGTGGATCTTGGTTTAAGAAAGAGAATACCAGAGAGATGCTTACTTATGTTTCATTAACTATACAAAGACATTTGACTGTGTGGAACCCAATAAAATGTAGATAATTTTGAGAAGAACAGGAATTCCAGAATATTTAACTGTGCTTCTGGGGAAACTGTACACGGGCCAAAGAAGTCTTTTGAATAGTATGAAGGCACACTACCTGGTTTTCTATCCTCTCACCATACTCACCCAATCTACATTTTGATCAAATAATCCAAGAAGCTGAATTAGATGAAGAAGAATGTGGCACCAGGATGGGAGGAAGGTTTCATAACTTGAGCAATACAGATGACGCAATCTTGCTCGGTGAAGGTGAAGAGAACTTGAAGCACTGGGTGATGAAGACCAAGGATTGCAGCCTTCAGTATGGAGTACAGCTCAAAGTAAAGAGGACCGAAATCCCCACAACTGGATCCATAGGTAACATCATGATACGTGGAGGCAAGGTTGAAGTTGTCAAGGATTTTGCCTCACTTGGATTCACAATCAATGCTCACGGAGGCGGTAGTCAGAGATCAAAAGATGTATCAGATAACTGCTGCACAAGACCTCTTTAGAGTTTTGAAGAACAAGGCTGTTTCTCTGAGGACTAAGGTGTGCCCGACCCATGGTATTTGGCATTACATTACATGCATGTGAAAGTTGGACATTGAATAAGGAAGCCTGCAGAAGAATTGAGGCATTCGAATTGTGGTGCGGGAAAGGAATATTGTAAGCATCATGGACTGCTAGAAGGACAAACCAACCTCTGCCTGAAGGACGAACAAATCTGTATTCGAAGAAGTAAGGTCAGAGCGCTCCTCAGAGGTAAAGATGGCAAGACTTGGTCTTACCTAAAATTGAGACATGTTGCAGGAGAGACCAGTTCTTCGAGAAGGGCATCGTGCTTGGTAAAGAAGAGGGGTAGTGAAAGAGAGAAAGATTCCAGCAGAGACAGATTGCCACAGTGGCTGTGTCAATGTGCTCTGGCATAAGAACAGTTGTGAGGATGGTTCAGGACCACACAGTCTTTCATTCTGTTGTGCATCGGGTTGGGAAGGTTTGGAGGCAACTCATTGGCCCCTAACAACACCAGGCAGTAAGGGGTTGAGGGTCACGAGAAGAGGGTGACTCCAGGGGGGCAGATGACTCTGAGCAAGCTCAATTTGGACACTGCTCAAAAGAGTTTCCTAGATTCAGGGAAGGCAAGCCAACCCAGCCCAATCTTCTCTGTTGGTGAGGCGAATCCTAGAGGCAAATGAGAAGGGCAATCGATTTCTCTGTTTACAAGAAGTCTACTATTCAAACTTTCAGAAAGAGAAGGACTTGGAGTGGGTATGGAGACAGGTTTTGGGGTAGTGTTGTGGCTCAACTACGCCATTAGGTTTTCAGCTGTCAAGTAATGGAAGTGCTTCCCTCCCCTCAAGACCCACTGCACCACCACCTTTTCCTTAATGGTACAAGGGTGGGGTCAGGGATAGTTGGGAACCAAAAAAAAAAAGAAGGAAGAAAGAAATCCAAACTCAGTGCCATCTGGTTGATTCTAAAGGAAAAAGTAGTGCTTCCCCAATGGGTTTCTGAGACGCTAACTCTTTTTTTATAAGTAAAAACAACAACAATAATAATAACAATAGAAAAACCTGTAACTAGTTCATGGTCTGTCTGTTGACTCCAGGAGTGTCCTCTGGTTGAGTCCGATGGGGTTCCACCCTCTGACTCCCTTGGGAGCTCCATGCTCTGTTCCCCCATTTTACTGGGGGCTCATACATCATTTTTCACAATACATAAATAAATATACTGTGCCAAGCCCCTTGGCACGTCTGCTGCTGTTATCCTTCTTCAAATATCCGCTTTTCTACTTGAGCCCTTGATATCAGCTTCCTATCCTTTCCCCTCTTCCCCTGTTTTTCCTTCCCCACCAACCCTCACTACTTTATAAATTATTATTGTTTTGTCATATCTTACACTGCCTGACCCCTTCCCCAACCCACTCCT
Organism: Nesogale talazaci; assembly: GCA_004026705.1. NCBI lineage: Eukaryota > Metazoa > Chordata > Mammalia > Afrosoricida > Tenrecidae > Nesogale > Nesogale talazaci. The sequence continues at coordinate 37,908 of PVJH01019629.1, forward strand.
TTGGTGTCTGTCCTCCTGATAGGAGGTTATGTGTATATCCTTGCAGTTGGTTCCGTCTCTCTATCCCACCTTCTCTCCACCCATCCAGTAGTTCCAATCTCACCACTGGCCCCAAGGGGCTCATCTGTCCTGGGTTTCCCATATCTCCAGCTCCCCTCTCTGCCAGTGAGACTCTAACTCTTTATGGGAGTAGAATGCCTCATTTTCTCCCACAGAGCAAATGACCTTGTGATTTGCAGCCCCATCAATGTGCAATCACTATGCCACCAGGGCTTCTAACTAGTAAACAGACCTAGCAAAAACAAATAATTTTTTTTTTTGCAAAACTGCCTTTGGTGGTCGTGCTGCTCCTGAGAGCCGCCGCTGGATTTGAACCGCCAAGTCCGTGGGCCGCAGTCTCGCACTCAACCACTTATGTCACCGGGGCTCAACCCCCAAAACAAATAATTTTAACCCTGGTGTGGTAGCTACATAATTTCACGTCACCTTGATGAATAAGTGTAGGGGTGGAGTCTAACCTGGCAATCAATTCACAATCTGATGTTGCCTCCTTAAGGGTATGCCTTTCTTAATGAGGATTCTGGGAACTTCCTCTCTTTTCCCTGGAGGTGGGCCACACACGTTCTCTCTGCCTTCAATTTCCTGTTGACCATCCACTGGGAGACTTGCTGACACGTGCGAGAACCCATCTCTCTGTCTTCACCTTTCTGCTGTTGAGTCTGAGAGCAGCTGGAGCCATGCTAAGACCTGCGTGAACTGGGAGATGCTTCCCTGCCATTGGATCCATAAGACTTTCACCCACCAGCCTCTAATCTTCCTGAATTTCTCATTGCATGTGGCTGTGTGAGTCTGCCGGGGCACTTAAGGACTAGAGTTGGACGTAAGGACTTGATCTGGATGGGGCTGGTATGTTTTCTTGATATATAATTACTCTTTGATATAAAGTTCTTTCTTGTACATAGTTGTTTGTCTGCATTTGTTTCTCTAGTTTGTCTGGCTTTTGGCCTGAGTTCAGGTTAAAGGGCTGCACAGAAATGGCCTCATGAAGCATGTAGCAGTGATGATCGGCACCAGGCAAACACTCCCTCTGCTGATCCAAGTTTCTATGGGTCTGGCGTTGACTATCTATTATAGAAAGTAACCTAATTATGGCTGTAGACTATTTAGATATCAATCTATTTTTTCCTTCTAGGTCTATTCCCTTCCCACTTGCCCTATCCTCCCCCACCAAAACAGATGGATTTTTTTTTGAAACAATGTATTACTTTTTTTTGGTTTCTTTGAGGGGCATCACTGCCCTCTGGTGGGAATGGGAGGCCCAGCCTTGCTCCTGGAGAGCTGCTGCTGGATTTGAACTGCCAAGCCAGTGGGCCGCAGTCCCGCACTCAACCACTACGCCACCGGGGCTCAGCTGTATTAATTTTTTTTTTTTAACAAAACAAACTTATTACCTTCAAAGCAATCTCCATTACACTTAATACAATTGTCAGCTGTGTGATTCCATTCTTGGAAATATTTTCCAAATCCATCTGTTAGGATGGCTGACAGCACCTTTTTCATATTTTTCTTTACCTCTTCTACATCATCAAATCACTGTCCTTTCATGTCCCTCTTCATTCATGGAGACAAACAGAAGACTTGCAGAGTGAGGTCAGGTGAATAAGGGGGTGGGGGGAGGCAAGAGAAAGGCATGCTGTTTTTTGCCCCAAAACTGGTGCACTTTGATGACTATGTGAGCAGGTGTACTGTCTGGTGGCAAAACCAGTTCCCCATCTGCCACAGATCAGGCCTTCTATGTCGCATACTGTTAAGCAATCTTTTCAGAACCTCTAAACCAGCGGGGTTCTCAGGCTTCCTAAAGCTGCAACCCTTTAATACAGTTCTTCATGTTGTGGTGATCCCCCAACCATAAAATTATTTTTGTTGCAGCTCTATAACTGTAATTTTGCTATTGCCATGAATCAGGCAACCCCTGCAAAAGGGTTGTTTGACCTCCCAAAAGGGTTGCGACCCACCAGTTGAGAACCTCTGCTCTAAACAGAAAGCTTGATTAATAGTCTGACTTGGTTGAACAAACTCTAAATGCACTATGGGTGGACACTTTTGTCTGTTCAAAGAGTTGACAGACATCCAGAACAAGATTGGTCATCAATCAACATTTCGCCTTTTTTGAAACAAAAAAAAGCCACGTGTAGACTTGAGTTTTTCCTATTGTGCTGTCTTTTAAAGCTGTCTTCAACACCACAACAGTTTCTGCATCAATTTTCCTGATCAGGAAAACAAAATTTCACAGCTGCATGCTTCACAGAAACAAGGTTTGAGTGAAACTGCTTTTACAAAAAAAAAAAAAAAATGCAGTGATCAGAGAGAACTTTCCCAGGTGATGCCAATAGGTGCACTAACTCTTGCCAAGCTGTTCCATGTGTGTCTAGCTGGAACAATGCATACTGCAAAAGTCTGCCCAGGGGAGTGTTTTCTGTGTTTTTTTTTTTTTGGGGTGGTGGTGGTGGTGGTGGTGGGAGGTACCTCCTTGTATGTAGTTTGATAAGTTGTTACCTCTGTTGAATCATGTAACAAGGGAGGGTGAATCTTTTGGGATTCTATATTATTAAAGCTTAAGATCTTAAGCAGTGGTTTCAATGAGATTTTATCATCCTAAAAGGAGCTCTGGAAATGTATGTTGTGTGTCTTATTTCAGATGAGTGGGTGGGATGATTGAAATTTGGGTTTTGGGGCACAAGGGATGCTGGAATTCCAACAATGAATGTACAGTCTTGCAGTATGTATGGAGAGTGGTCCTGTCCCAAATGCCTTTGGTGTCCTTCCTCTAACTTGGGGCTGGAATTTGGGAGCGTAGGCTCAGTGTTTTGAAATTTGAAAGCAGCAGGATTTCCCAGGACCTAGAAGAGCTCCCTCTGAAGATGAGAAGAGGGGAAAGGGAGGAGATGGAGGGGGCAAAGGAGGAGTGGAGAATAGTCCATGAGTCCTGGCTGCAGAGACCTGACAATACTGAATGGTACCACCTTACAGTGAAATGGGCATGTGGTGTATCCAGGCCAGGTTTCTCCACCTTGGCACAGTTAATATTGGAACCAGGTAATTCTTTGTTGTGGGGGCCATCTTGTTAATTTTAAGATATTTAGCAACATTTCTGTCCTCTTCCCTTAGAGGCCAGTAGTAACCTAAAACCTCAGTTATGACAACTAAAAATGTAGACATTGTCAAATGTCTCCCGGGGTGTAAAATCACCCCAGTTAAGTAACATTATTCTAGGCCATGGGTTGCCTTCAGGAACCAGATGGAGATGATGGTGACCCCCACAGTAGTAACAGAAGTAATATCAGTTAACTCTTCTATCATTATTACTAGATGTCGATTGACCTTTTAAGCATTCTATACATATTATTTAATTCTCATCATTACTCTATGGAGCAGCATAACCTGATTTTATAGACATGAAGCATAAAGTACAACAAAGACTGAGTAACTTGATATGTGCCATTCACTAGTATACGAAGAGTCAGGGTTTGAGTCAGGCTGTCTATCCCTTCCTAGAACCTGCACCTTTCTCTACTATAAGGGTTCAGCATGGAACTGACTTCTTTTATTTAAGCCAATCATTTACCTCACTTGTAAATCAGGGAGAAAACTGCCATAACATACATTAAAAAAATTTAATAACTTTATCGGGTGCTCTTACAACTCTTATCACAATCCATCCATCCATCCATCCATTGTGTCAAGCACACTTGTACATGTCTTGCCACCATGACTTTCCAAATATTATCTTCCTACTTGAGTCCTTGGTATCAGATTATTCTGCCCCTCCTGCTCTCCCTCATGAACCCTTGATAATTGATCATTTATAAATTATCATTATTATTTTTTCATGTCTGACACTGGCCATGGTCTCCTTTCATCCACCTTTTTTCCTGTTGCCTGTCCCCCCCTCTCTCCCCCCCGCCGGGAGTGGGCTATAGGTAGGTCATTGTGATTGGTTCCTTCTTTCTCCTCCCATCTTTCCTTTCCCCTCCTGGTATCATTACTATCATTATTGGTCCCAAGAGGTTTATTGATCCTGGATTCCATGTGTTGTGAGCACTTATCTGTACCAGTGTCCATGCTCTGGTCTAATTGGATTTGTAAGGTAGAATTGGGGTCATGATTGTGTGTGGGTAGAACCATTAATGAACTAGAGGAAAGTTGTATGTTTCATTGGTGCTATACTGCACCCTGATTGGCTCCTCTCTTCCTTGTGACCCTTCTGTAAGGGGATGTTTAATTGTCTGCAGATGGACTTTGGGTCTCCACTCCTCCCATACCCTTACTCATATCAATATGATTTTTTGTTTGGGCTTTTTTTGATGCACCCATAGTGCTGACCCCATTGACACCTTATGATCACACCGGTTGGTGCACTTCTTCCAGTTGGGCTTTGTTGCTTCTCAACTAC
>PVJH01019630.1:0-42343 GCA_004026705.1 Nesogale talazaci
ACAAACATTCAATATCTTTCCTCCCCCTGGCCATTTAGACACCCTCAGGAAGCTGCCGGCATAAAAGGTAATTTCTTTCCTTCCGAATCAAACCTCAGCACAGGTCTGACTTGCTGGCCAGGAAATACACAGGCCAGAGGCCAAAGTTCAGAAAGACCCCACCACATCTGCTTTAACCTCCTGGTGCTCCCTCAACATTCAGAGTCAGTCCAGGAACTCCTTGAGCAATTTTCAACGTGTACTGGGCACCACAGTCATCATGGGCTCTGCCTTAGAAGAGAGGTTCTGATTGAAAACCATTTTGAAACTCCTGCTCACACCCAAGTGAAACAGAGCAAGCATGGTCACACTTGAGTAAGGTGACCAGACATCCCGCCTTTCAACAATTTGTCCCATGTCCCCCGGCTTTTTAAAAGTAAAAACATATATTACAATACTATTTTTGCATTTTATGAACATTTTTGTGGCTCTATATAGACCAAATTTTTTATCAAGAACCCAACTACCCCACCCCTCCCTACCCCGGTCAATGGTGTCCTGCTTAAAACCTGGTCGCTTTACTAGAGGCACATTCTCTTTTACAGGTGACGTTTGGGCCTTTATAACCTTTGGAGAAAATGTGCTGCGGGTTAGAAAAGAAACAGAAGTGGGGGTGGGGAGGGAAGAAGAGTGAGAGGGAGGAGGCAAGGAAGAAGGAAGGAGCCATGTTTAAACCCAGAGAAAACAAGCTCCAGAGAAAACCTATGATTTCCAAACTTGGAAAGTAGGAAAAGGCCAAGTCTACCCACACCCGCTATCCAGTCATGTCGAAATTGTCCTGCTAGACTGTCCTCAACTCAGCCCTCTCTCTGCGTCTGGACCTCTTGTGTGAATGATATCCCAGGCCGCCTTCGTCTTTGCTGACAGCACACAAATGGAGCCGCATGGCCCCCCACTGTTCAAAGTATGGTTTCTTCACTGCCAACGGTGAGCTCTTGATAGACCAGCTGGCCAGCCCGTCAAGCCACCGGTTACTGTTCTCACTGATTCCAACTCAGGCTGTCTGTGTGGAAAAGCAGTGTGCAGCTCCATAGAATTTCCAGTGGGGGATTTCTTGGAAGTACTTCGCCAAGTCTTTATTCTGAGGTCCCTTGACCGCTCCCCTCCATCGTGTGCTGTGGGCTTGATCCACCAACCTTTCAGTACGCAACTGAGTGTGTCTGTGGGGGACACCATCCCGGAGCACCTATTTCACCTTCCTTTAGACCTCTATGGCATTGGGAGTTTTTCTAGGGGGGCAGGAGGGAACTCATGAATATTTGTTCATTTATTCAAAGCAGGTCAGAGTCCGTGAGGCCAGCCTATTAAGTCACCAGTTTTGTGTTGAACTAACAGTATCTTACGGGGGAGTTCTCCACCCTGGAGGAAAGAAGGTGTCAGACCCACAATAGCACCAGACATTCACGCTGATGGGAGGTGCCATGATATCTCTGAAATGGGATGAATGTACAATCAGACCTCCTGCCACCAGTCAATTCCAACTCAGAGCCCTCCTGCCCCCCACCCCCACCCCCGGCAGAGCAGTTCACTCTTCAGGGTGGACGGTGCCTCCTCTGCTTTATACTCAATGGCTGGCTCCAGTCACGTGAGACAACTTTTCAGCCCCACCTAGTGTCCTCGAGTAGAAGCTGAGCAGCCACACTGACCTCACTGGAGTTCCATCAGCTTTGAATGAGTTAAAGTGTGTCAAGTCGTTAGGCTAGAGCCTGGGGTGCACAGGCAAAGGGTAGCTCCCTTCTCTCCTACTTCCTCAAGTTAAAATTCATTCTGGAAGGTTAGGGCACCTATAGCTGTGGGCTTTCTCTTCCCCTCAATCTGGCGCTAGTTCATGATCAGAAGCCAATCACCTCGAGAGATGAAGGGGCGTTTCTTCTTCCAGAGGCAAGCTTCCAGAGAGTCATTGGAGCCCAAATGAGGCCACGTTTCCCTCAGGAGGAGAGGGGCACACTGGATGCCCACTCCTCTGCACAATTACAGACCCGCAAGCACACGTGCACCAAAACACCCTCGGGCGGTTTTTTCCTTTTTCCTCTGAAGGCAGCACTTCATCTTGCTGAGCAAACCCACAGTCATGGAAGAATTAAGGTCGGGCTCTGGGAGTGTGTTTCCCCTGACGGTTACTTCGTGTCAGGGCATTGCTCTGGCTCCTGGAGTACAGCGTTCAGTGACTATCCAGACCCGGGTGGTGGCCGGATGCGTGCTTAGTGATAGGAGCAATCAAGATGGAAAGGCCAGGATAGAGGACCGATATTTTCATCTCTAAGTACCTCTCTTCCAGGGCTGGAAACGGCCTGCCCCCAAGAAGAAGCTATTCAAAGGAGAATTACAGTAGTAATGATTCGGTTCACCAAAACCCCACCCAAGTGCTCAATTAGGAGAATCAGGTCTTCGGGATTTGCTACAAATGTAAATGTAACCGGCATAAAAATTATAGGCAATCATTTGAATAGCAGCATCCATTGATCTTACATATCTCATACAGGGTACTGACAAAGCTTTCTGTCCCTCACGACATTCCACAGTGCATCTCCAACCTCATTGCACGCCGGTTTGTGAGCCACAGCTGTCATGCTTAATGGGACTTTTCCCGCATAAGCCAACTCTCGTTCTTTAGACACATTCCTGTAGAATTATAAAAGCAAGATAAGCCGGGGGAAGACAGCCAAAAACGTAACAAAATCAGACAACTAAATTATGAGACCAAACATCTGTGGTTTGAATAAACGATGTGAGGGCCCAGACAGCACTATAAAGTTTCTCTCCACCTTCTGAAGAGCCCGGCATAGCGTAGCCGTGAGTAATGTGGTCATCCCCACATGACTCCAACACAAATATGAGAGCAAGCTGCACTGTCAAAGGCTCGATATGGATTTGTGACTTAAGGAAAATCATATTAAGAGACGAAAGCGATATATAAATTTAATGTGAAATATTCCACACGAATAGGCAAAGATGCCCCAAACCTTTCCTGTCATGAACATAATAGGCACTCTGCTTCCATCCTAGGCCTTAAAAATATCAATAAGTAAAGGCTGTGCCCCCAGGGAGCAGTCCCTCAGAGGTGTGACTCCCAGAGCCTGTGGGACAGTAGATGGAGTGAGGCGGGGCCGCAGAAGGCACCCCCCAGCCTCGCTCTGCTTCCTAACCACTCACATGATATATAGACCACAAAGCATAAAGCCCATGTCCAAGTACTCTGAAACTTGGGATTTCCTCTTTCTGTAACTAAAAGCTGGCAATAAATACATAAAAGCCCTCTCCACCATGGCATGTGGCATTTAATTTCCTAGACCACTGGCAACAGCCTAACTAAAGAGTTGATCCTCTATATTCCCGCAGTCCTATAAATCAATGTGGGTTTTGTTGGATAATTGGAAAAGTAACACCACGCCGGGGGAGAGGGGATGGACATAGGAATTTAGTAGACATAGACTAAAACATGCTGCTAGGAAGACAGAGGTTCTGGTACACACCTTTGAGAATGTATACCAGAGCTTAAAGGTCCCTTCAGTTTCTATGGATTGGAGGCATTGCTTCACCTCTCTTTGTTTTCTTATTTGTCAACTAAGAAAAAAGAGAGCCTACTACCCCACCTCCTACCTTTTAGGGTTACTATGAGGTGCAACACAGGAGATAAAATATGCAAAAAGCATTGGCTAGCCTGGAAATGACTACATCAATATTAATATCATTGTCATTTCTTTTTCCAGTTTGTTTCAAATTTCCAGAGAAAAGTAGGTCAACAGTTGATAAATTAAAATTAGCTGAAAGCCAGAACTCCAATTTCATTATTCTGGCAAGATGTTCTATTAGCAGAAAGTGAGTTCAAGATAATTACTAACTTGCAAGTGACCATAGGTTATTAAACATTTCTGATTGTTGCATTCCTAGAAAATTTGCACAATATATGTAACTTTAAATATCCAAAAGGCATGGGACGTGTCTGGCATTTCTAATTCTACCTTGTCCCTCAGTCTCTAATGTTTGGATCAATGTTTCTGTGGAGGGGTACTAGACCTGGCCAGAGGGACTGCAAAAGCAGAGGACTACACTTTCCCTGAAGTACACACTTGCTCAGGTACCAAAGTCGTTAACTGTCCGTTGGGTTCTGAGTAGGTGGAGGTTTTGTTTGTTTGCTTTGGTTTTTATAGAAAGGGAGCAGAGGGTCAAATAAACTTGAGAGTCTATGAGTTCAATAAGAGAAGCTGAGTCAGAAGTCCATGTGGATTGGGGCACATGGAAGAATTTGCAACACACACACACACACACACACACACAGAACCAGGTCAATTAGCTCCACCAGAGGAGCTGAACATGGAGCACATGTTGTTTATAAAAACGATGCCATATTTCGGAACGACGTGGACATAGACTTATTGTTCACGGTTATTTCTCCAGGAGGTTGGACCCCATTGCTAGGAGACGGAAAATGGCATGGGGTGGTGCTCAGTGAAGGAGTTTTGCAGTGTGTGTATTAAAAGAGCAGCATTGTGTTGCTTCTGTTGCCCACGTGCTGAAGTGGGGCACATTGGTTCTTACTGTAGTGTAATAGCATTTTCTCTTTCAAATGGCAAGTTCTCTGTGGGCCACTCTCTGCTCTCTCTTGAGGCCTTAATCCTACAGAAATTTGGGTGGATAGGAGGCATGGTGCATGAGTAACAGTTCAATTTCGTGAGGGGAGATCCACAAAATAAGGGCAGGGATGACATAGCTGTTCACAGCTGGGAAAGGGCAAAGCTGCTTCCCAGCAGTAAGTGAGAAATGGGGAAAGGGCCCAAGCATCAAAATAAATTTTCACTTTCAGGGAGCACATCCTAAATCAAGTCAAGTATCAGTGGGCCGATCGTATGGAAATGCAGCCAGGGATTTCTGACCCCCCTTCTTGGAAACCATGGGCAGATTTCTCAATCAGTCCTCCCATCAAGAAAGACCAACCACACTGGGTGCCCCACCTGTCGATGCCTCTCAGGGACTTGGAGTGTGAGGGAGAGAAAAACAACACCTATTAACCTCAAGCAAACACAATCGGAGGTAAACAACATGTTCTGCATTTACAAAAACACTCATAAAAATAATGCCCTAATAAAAAGCATATACTCAATGTTTATTTTTATGACTTCTAAAAGCATCCTGAACTCCAAAGTCTTTTTGGCACACACGCACGCACACTACAACCACTTCTTCTATTAATGTCTAATAAGTATGTGCATATCAGATTACATGCATAAGTAGGCATAATTTACTACACACGTGTGTTCTATTTTTATATATGAAGTTAGTGATGCTGGGAACATAGACCCGTCTTAATGGATGTGAGGAAAACTTTCTGTTCCCTGACCACCAATGTGTTTTTCAGTTGTATAATGTGAGGGGACAGGACTTTTTAGGGCACAGAGGAGGGAAGTGGTTTTACTCAAGGCTCGTGAATAAGTCATAGAGTCATTGCTAAGGAATTGGGAATTGATGCGCAATAAGAACTGAAGGGAAAGGGGGAGGGGGAGCGGAGGGTGCTTGCACTTTTAGAATCGAGTCGAGGGAAAAGCTGTGTCCCCAAAGAACATTACATATTTGGTTTTGGACGGGCGTGCGACCCAGCTCCTCGGGACCGCAGGTCTCCTCGGGAACCGGCCCAGGCAGGAGAGGCAGTTTGAGAAATCCCTACCCATCAAGCTTTATTGTGTTATTCCAACTAAGCAGAGACCAAAAAGACAAATCTCAGCTCACTACTTTCATTTATAATTGAACCGGGTCCAGAAGGATGGAGCAAGTACCATCTGTAAGGCATGCTGCATTAGCTGCTGGGAGAATGAAATATTCAAATTACTCTAGGCGACCTCACATACAGACAGGGCTACAGCAACGGACTCGAAACGGGCTTAGAGAGGCAAAAAAAAAGTTGTTGTTTTCCTTGGTGGGTTTTCACGTGTGTGTGTGTGTGTGTGTGTGTGTGTGTGTGTGTGTGTGAGAGAGAGAGAGAGAGAGAGAGAGAGAGAGAGAGAGAGAAGGAGAGAGAGAGAGAGAGAGAGAGAGAGAGCTTTCTTTTGGAAGACGGCACCCTAACAAAAATGTCATTTTTCAGAGAGCGAGAAAGAATATACTTAAAAACAAACTATTTGATTTATTTACCATGCTCAGAAAAACTGATAAGAGAAAGAGAGACCAAGAAGGAGACAAAGGTCAGGGGGAGGAACGAAGGCGCAGAGCAAAGAACATATAGAAGGAAGAAAGGAAAGAAGGAAACCTCAAACGCCGCCATTGTGGACTCCCTCTCCCTCTACAAAAGGGAGTCTGGGTTGTAGCATTTTGCGTCATGTAAATAAGGGGTACTGCTTTTTGGGGGGAGGTGGAGTTGGAGCTGCTCATTCTGATACCGTTAATCAGGGCTGCTGAAAAGTGTGACATGGTAAGTGGCTCTAGCCCCTAGCAGTAGTCAAGATGGAGTGACAGGCTCCATTTAAGATGTCACTGCACATAATAAAGTGTAAAACTATACTTAAAATAAACGAGATAGAAACAATAAACTTGACTCCGTATTTGAACTTCCACAGACACACGGAGTCAGAGCAGAAGGGATGCGTGCCTGTGTGCATGTGTTGAGATTTTCCCGGGACTCTTTTCCCCAGCACTTTCAGAGGTGACATTGTGATGGGCAGGGGGATCTGGTTAGGCTCCGGGTGAAGCCAAGTGGTCGCAGCTCTCTGAGGCCGGGCATCTGGCCAGCTCGTGACTACAGCAACGTCTCAAGAAGTAAGGGGCACAAGTCATTCCAAGCACCAGGCCTGGAGGTAAGGTTGTTCTCTGAGAGGGCCCAAGCAGGCTCGTTTGGTCACGCCGCCTTCTCTTGGTTCTGGAAACTTCTCCCGCTGTCACTCTCTGTGCCTGATTGTAGATCCACCTGTGCCAGGGCTGCTTTGCCACAGCCTGGTTTCATTTCTTTAGAAGGTTTAACACAACATTGTCAAGGCTGGTTGGCCCCAAATTGGAATGATCCTCTTTTTTTTTTCCTCCAGGCCCTGCAATTACTGTTACATGTGGGGGTGGACTCAATGTCAGAGCAAATGTTTTCCTTATGTTTTGTTCTGAAAAAGAGGGGGAAAAAAATCTAAATGGGAGCCAGCAGACAAAACTCCTCAACCAGTCACTCAAGCTTCTGCACCACCGATGAGTGGGCATAGAGCCTGGGCACCCTCCTGTGTTAGAGGTGGGGATTTCAGCTCTGGGGGTCACCACATCCCCCCAGAGGGCTGAGCTAGGCCTTTTCCCTTCTCTTCTCCTGCCATGGTTACAGCTACACACAGAGCTCTGTTCGGCAAATAATGTTATAATCCTTTGCCAGCTACAGGTTTCCACGCCACCTCTTATTAGAACAAAAGGACAGACTGTATCCTTTACAATAATCATGGTGCAAGATCCATTAGCTAAAAGCACACAAATCTTAGTTGCACACTTAGATGGACTTTTCACAAAGTGCACACAGAATCTGAATCAGAAAAGGGACTATTCTAGGCATTCCTCAAATCCCAGCCAGCTTCTTCACAGCCACTGTCTCTAAGGGTGACCACTATTCTGACTCCTCTCATGGTAGCCCTGTTTTGCTTGCTTTTAACGTTAATTTCCAGAGGGGCCTGGGATTGTCACTCCTTGTTACTCCATCATTCACCATGTATTCTGAGAAGTTCATGTGCTCGGCTGCTAACCACAAGGTTGGAAGATAGAGTCTACTTAGAGGCACCTTGGAAGAGGGGCCTGACCATCTACTTCTGAGAAGTCGAGCACTGTAAGCCTTACAAAGCACCATTCTACTCCGATCCATGCAAGATTAGAATCAACGTGGCAATAACTGATGTACTAGGTGCAAGGTGAGCACAAAAGACGGTCAAGACATATTTATGAAATGAAGCCAGAGGAAAGGATAATGCCTAATTAAAGTTCAAGTTTCTTGATTGCTAACATTACAAGAACATTGGGAGAAAGGAAAAAGAAAACTTTTCTCATTAAGTTAACACCCTTTAAAGAGGGTGAATAATTGTAAGGAACCCTGGGGGCTCTGTGGTTAAGCATGGGGCTGGCTCAACAAAAAGTCCGTGTTTCCATGGGAGAAAGACAGGGTAGCCTACTCCCATAAAGGTTACAGCCTTGGAACCTTTGACCCTGGGACCATTCTACTCTGTCCCATAGAGCCCACGGGAGTCACACTTGATGCAATGACAATGATAGGCGAATGCTGTATGATTGTGTGCACCTCGGTTGGCGTTTGAGAGAGAAGGCTGTAACATGAGTTTTGATGACTGAGTAGGAAAGCAGCCAGGGAAGGCAGTTTTCCCATAGATTGGGGGCCCAGGAAGTCTTCCCTCTGACCAGTGCCTTGAGGCAGGGCACTCTGATGCCCCCTCCAGTTAGCATCGCAGAGATCACGCCCTGGATCCAGGCAAACCTAAAGCCTGCCTCTTCTGAATCTGTCTGAAGCTCAGGATGTCACTTCCCCCCAAACCAGGCTGCAGTCATTCCAAGTGCGAGTTTGAGTAACCATAGGCTATGACACCTTGCAATGATATATTTAAGCAATCATGCACAGGAAGGTGGATGTTGTCTGAAACCGCCAGCAGTAACTATAAGCAACAGGGTGCCGTAAGCACACGGCCCCATTCGCAGACCCGGGGTCTCAGCATAGGCCAAAGCCTAAAGGGAAGCCAAGTTTATGGAGACCAAGAGGAAAGGTTTCTGTGAACTATAAAGAGTATCATAGTCTCATTATCACTATGCATTTGAAGGTTGCCATTAAGTGAATGCTAATTCATGGTGACCCTAGGTGTATATCTGCCATACAACTGTGCTCCACAAGATCTTCAAAGGCTAGGTGTTCAGAAATAGATGTCTGGGTCTTTCTTTTGAGGTGCTGTTCAGGATATTTGAACCTCAGACCTTTCCGATAGCAGCCACCTGTGTTAAGTCTTTGCCCCCCAGAAGGGCTCTGACACAAACAAAGTGCTATGTGAACTTGAGATGATGGGAGGTGGGGGGGGGCGGGTAGGGGGAGCTGTTAACAAGTGGCCAACTGGACAGATGTAGGTAGATAAGCTGCCCAAAGACACAAACCAACAAAAAATCAAATCCATAACATAATTCCACCTTCCCCCCATTCTAATCACCTCAAAAGCCATGCTGAAACCCCACGATGAGAAACACTGACTCCGGGAGCACGTAGTGAGCCATGTGGGATCTCCCATGGCTTGAATTGAGGCCCTCGAACCTCTGTGTTCTAAATCTTAACTTTGGTTATCATCCCAATGTGGACCTGGTTGCCTTGGATAGGTTAGTGCGGTGGGGCCACTGGGGGCTGGGTCTTACCAAACATAAACGGAGCTGGTTAAGCAAGCTATGATGGAGGAAGATAGACAGCAAGACAGAGGGGGAAAGAGAGACAGCCTGCCAAATCGGACTTCTGGTCTCCTAAAGGGCGAGACCATACATTTTTGTTCGCTAAAGTCACCCATTTACGGTATTTCTGTTCTAGTAGTCCTAAGTAACTAAGACAGGAAGCAAACCGGTCCTAAGGTTCCTTGTGACAGAACCGCAGAGACCTGGCCTTGCCTTCTGTGCTGCAGTCTGCCCATCTACACTGGCCCTGGGGTCAGCACACCTCAGAAAGTTGGACAGCATCCCAACACCCCTGGGAGGACAGGGGGAAGGGAGGGTGCTGCTAGGCAGTCCCTGTGTGACTCAGAAGCCCAACAGAGAGGCTCAGACTAGCTTGGAAACGGTCTTCTCGAAATCATTATCTCTTTCCCTGTGAGTACTCAATGGACTGCGCATGAAACGTGCTGACCTCACCGACACAGCATGGACATTTCACACAGCTGACACAATTGGGAGATGGGATCAAAGGGCACTTTCAGCCTTTCTCATCCTTGGAAAGGATAACATGATGTTGGGATTGCTGTCCAGGCTCTTCTAAGGAGCTAGTTTGCATTTTTTATTGGGTCAAATATCAGACAGCAACCCAGAGTAATCCAGAATCATCAGTGATTTGAAGAGTTGAGACTCCTCGGTAAGGAAAAAGTATTATTGGGTTTTAGGGTTGGAATGTAAAACTTCCCAGGTATCAAGTTAACCTAAACATTAAAAAAATAAGTATTTGGCGAGTTTTTCCCCCATTTATAATTTTGATAATGAATTTTCACGTTCAACAAGCATTATACTGTATGCAACAGGTTATAACCTGGACCCAGGGAATTATTTTTATCTGTGTCTCCCTCTGTAAGCATCTGGGCTCTATATGAAGCAGTGACACTGTCTTCTTCACTGCCATCACCTCGGTACCTGGTGGGGAGAAAAAGGGCCCTATAATAGTGACAGGGCTGACTCAGAAAATCCCATGTCGATCTGTCATGACTTGGCACTGTCTCAGCGACACTGGATCTTTGGTGTCAAATTTTGTTGCATCTCTTTTTTGATGCAGTCGTGTATATCAACTAGTTTCAGAAAGTATGGGTGTAGTTAAATATTTCCTTTATCCCCACATTCCCACATTCCCTCCCCACCTACAATGAAGACAGTTGAGTTCTTGATGAGTTGGTACATAAATACAAAATCTCCCTCCTCATCAAGACTCCAGCATTGACAACACCGAGTTACAATTTTACTTTTGTTCTATCATCACATTACCAATCTTCTGGGTAGCAACCCCGAAACTCTTTCTACATATATGTTTCTTTGTATGTTAGACTGCCCTAAACGCTTATATAGTGACAGCCAAGACTCAAGATGGCTGCATGAGTCTTTCATATTCCGGGAGATTTCTGTCTTTGACAAGGTGTGCTCTTACCACTTTTCTTTTGAATTAAAAAAAAAAATTATTGGCAAAAATTCCCTTATCTTATAATTCAGAAGTTACATAGATAGGAAGGACTGTGCCACCAGCACCTCAATCAGTTGCATGCTATTTTCTTCTTCCTCAGATTCACTGTTGTTAGCTCCCCCTGGTCCTCCACCTCCTCTTGCCACGCACCGAGGTGATAAATAACCCAGTTCCTCTCTTCAAGGATCTGCCTGCCCCGGACTTCACCCACAGAATAGCACACCAGAAAATGCAAGCGAGAAATCAACAAACGCAACCACGATACAGGCAACCCAAGACAAGCTCGATCCAAAAAGAAAGCAGAAAATAGAAAGTCCGAGACAGCTGTGAAATGACTCAAAGGGAGCGCACATGATAAGGTGCTCTGCTTTCCCCTCCCCGCCACGGTGAGACTGCTCCTCTTCACGGAGAATGTTTGTCTCTCTCCCGAGCAGATGCTGGCCTTACACGGGCTCTGCCTTTTGCAGGTTTCCCCCTTCTATGAACACAGAGCATCTCTCCTGAAGGTACTGCCTTTCTACAATGTGTTTTAAAAGCCCTGCGCCTGTTATCCACAGACAGGTTAAGAAGTTTACAGAAAGTTCTCTAAAGGAGCTTCCCTCTACCGGTAGATTTGTATGGTTCTAGACTTCTCATTGGACACAAGGAGACTTCCATTTTGAATTACTAAAATTTATTTGGCTTTGGTTTTCTGTGGCTTTGTGTAATTAATGCTAACATACTTTCGGATTTTGCAGTCACAGGCATTATTATTATTATCATCATCATCATCATCACCATCCCATCAAAGCAAAGTCATTATCAACACAATTACACTTATACTCACTTTGGGGTGTACAAATGTGCAAAATGTCTCTCTTAATAGGCCTCTGCAAATTTCTAATATGGCTTGCAAAGTGAGGGGGGAGGGTGCTTTTTTAACACAGGGTTTCTAAAGGAGGCTCCTACTTTCCACAAGTTTTATGGCAGACAGAACTAATCAGAGAGCCTTTCTGTGACTAGGACTTGGGAAACACTGGACGATGGAGGGATAGGGGACTGCGCTTTGTGCTTGGCCATACCCTGTGTGGTGGTGCTAGTCATGCAATGGGACAATGATGGCTTACATCAAAAGCCACAGTGCACATAATCCTCTTCTCCATGCCATCCCAAAGCGAAAGCCTGCCCCTAAAGTGGAGGGCAGTGTGCCAACACACACGGCCCATGTATGCCAGTGAATTCTTTGCAGAGGGGAAAGCAAGGGTTTCCACCCCCCTATTTTTTTTCCTCCTGAATTGGGTTTTACAGTGAGTGTTGACTGGCACCAGGAGGCTACCTTGGGCCCCCAGAGCCTTCTTAAAACGCTGGCACGCTGCCAGGGGAGCTCCAACTTTGCAGCCCAGAGAGAGCCAGGTTGGCAGCTTGTCAGGAGCGAGGGAGTTACATGGCGCCCTGGGGATAATAATATTTTCCAGAACGCTCAGGCTAATCGTCCCATGATGGGGGATTCTGAGGACTCTAGGTCTGCTCTTCCCTGTCCTCAGGCTCGGAACCCTCACCTGTCTCTGCCAAGTGGCCACTCCCATTCGGCAGATGGTCCGGGCGAGCAAGGACACTGCCCCACTGTCCCTCCCTGGCTTGGGTGTCCCTTGCAAAGCCTATCTGACCTCTGGTCACCGTTGTATTGTGAATTCATTCATTTGAAAAGGTAGACGTTGTATATGGACCCAGAGACATTTTGGCAGGGAGTGTATCTTTCTATCCGCCTTAAGAACAAAACACAACCATGTTTTGAAAACGCAGGCAGTAGGAAGGGGCTGTGCTGTCGGCTTCCCCCAAGATCAATGAACTGAAGTGGGTTGCTTTTCTCTCGGCTGCCGAGGCTGCCAGCGGCCACGCGGCCTTTGTTCTCCCAGCAAAGATCTGAGACTCATCGTTTGCTCCTTCAGTCTCTCATGAAGATGGCCTCTCACGCTTAGCATCCCATTTCCGCTCACGAGGAAGATTGTTGGGTTCCCTCTTCACGTTTTCTGGATGGAAAAATAAGGACAGACTAACTCCGCCTCTTCGATGGAGCAGTCCGTGGGGCCCTGGGGATTTCTAGCAGAGTGGACTCCTTCGGAGGTGGTAGGGTAGGAGCCGAGTCCCTGTGGAGGGCAGGGGGTCTAAACCCACCCCGGAACACCTTGGGAGGTTGCAGAACCTTGGGAAGTTCTACAGAAACCACCCTCGTGTGTAACACTCAGGATGCTCGTGCGTGGGAACTGGCTCCAAGGTACCTAGCAAAACAGCGAGTGGCGCGCACTTCTTCACCCTGATCAGGAAAAACCTGCTGTGGCATTGTGCGCCCGTAACCCGCCTGGATGATCCGATGATGTCTGTCTCTCTCCCCCTCCTCTCTCTCTCCCTCTCACTCACACCCCTCTATTTGTTTTAGAACAATAAACTGAATTCAGCTACCTTGTTGGAAAGTAGGGTAGCCGTTTCTCTCCCTACAATGCTCTTTTCAGGCCCTGCAACGCAACTCCATTGAAACCCCCATCCAGGTTGATGCCAGCTTTACGTGTTGAAACAAACCAGTCACTCTTTCTCCCGCTAAGCCGTTAAATTAGAGAGTATTCAATTAATAACAGCTGAATATTCTGTCACATTTAGGAAGATGTATGGTAAGACAAGCAAGTTGTGATGTATCTGACAGAAATGATAAAGGTTCTCCCGACACAGTCTGGCAGATACTTGGCTCCGACCGCCGCTCTTTCCCATGTTCTAAAATGTCAGCAGCACAGACCCAAGACGCAGCTCTGGCTTCAAGAAAAGAAACACTCCAAAGGCAGCAAGGAAACCTGTGCCAAACAAGCTGAAGGTGCCTGAGTCGTTTCTTTGTCCCAAGAGTGTTTGTCTGTGAGCCCGCAGGCTGCCTTCGCACCAGTGCAAGTCTGTGTGTGAGCCACAGGGCAGTGGACACACCCCCCATCTCTGGACTCTGAGGGGGCACATTAAGTAGCACAGCACCTCCAGGTGTTCAGTCCACCCTTCCCAAGATACACATGTCCCAGACTGGTCCTCCCCAAAGCCAAGGGCATCCTTTTTCTAGCCCATACATACAAAACAAGACCCTGGATGGTGTCAATCGTTCGCTTTCTTGCTTTCTCAGCAAATGGTTGATGGTATGAACCCACCAAGCCACAGAAGAAAGGCCTGGTAATCTACTTTTTAAAAAAATCAGCCACAGAAAACCCTACGTAGCACGGTTTCAAAGGGGTACGCAAGAGTTGTCCAATGAGTCCGAGGCGATTCGAGGATAAGCTGGTTAAATGGCTCCTGTCGGGCACACCGATGAGACAACTTTCCTCTGGGTGGCCATTCTTAGGCCTCTGAGGCCCACGTCCTTCAGAGAGTGAGGCAAGCCCCTCTGTTCAACAACCACCATCCCTGCTCCCAGCACTGCGAGCGTTTATCCACATTCTTTTAGAAAACTGCTCAAGCCCAAATTGAAAAGGAAATAAAAGAGACCACAGTAAAATTGTTAACATACGGGTGTGCCGAGGCCATCGAGGAGACATTCTGCCTACCCCAGCCCAATTAGCCACCAGGAGAGGAGGGGATATGTACGACAAAAGGGCTGTGTCAGACACGGGCCTGGACACACAGTGTGCGGGCAGACGAGCTCTAGCCCGATGCACACTTTCATTTCACTGCCCTCCTTTTCTGAAGCTGGAATAACAGCAACTCTGGGGCTCCCAGAACCCAGGGGTAAGGAAATAACTACCCGGCGGACTTCAAGTAAACCTGAGTGGCCACCCCTTCCAATAACTGAAATTGGTCTGACGCACTTCGGTCTAGAAACTTGAAAGATGCACTTTTAAAAGGTGATTTAAGCGTGACTGGGTGAGTGCATGTTAGTGATTTTTTATTTTCAAAAAACTGAATCATACCCCCTAAAAAAATTAAAAATCTTAGGACCACATGTTGTACGCCTTCAGAAAAACATAGGAAACCATCTAAAGAAATCAAAGCAGACAATCGCCTGCATTTCTTCTGGACTGTATAATGAACATTCCTGGGCTAGGGGGGAAAGTCATGCCCAAGCTCTTGTAGCTCACATACAAAACTTAAGTGCTTTTTACAGTGCCCCCATCCCCCATCCATCAATGAAAAAAAAATGTCCAACACACTGGAGGAATTGCATTAATCTGAAAGCCCCTTTCATGTTCAGTTTGGGTTCCCCTCCCTTCTTTTGGGGGCATGAGAGTTTCAAGAGCATCTTTTTTCTAAAGGTAGTTTACAAATTGGATATG
Source organism: Nesogale talazaci (assembly GCA_004026705.1). Taxonomy (NCBI): domain Eukaryota; kingdom Metazoa; phylum Chordata; class Mammalia; order Afrosoricida; family Tenrecidae; genus Nesogale; species Nesogale talazaci. The sequence goes on from PVJH01019630.1 coordinate 15,175, forward strand.
AGTTCAGGAATTCAGAGAGCCACCTCTCAGGTCCAGGTGTTTCCACGTAAACATGGAATATAGTAGGATCCACTATCCTGTCACAGCCAACGTCCCTTCTCTCTCCGGTGCGCACCCTCCCTCCCGTACCCCCTGAGACCTGACCATTCACATTCTCCCCTGACCCCCCACCGGATCTCCCACCCTGAAAGACAGAAATTGCCCCCTCAATTCTTCCATGTTCCATAAAACTGTTATGATGTCCGACTTTCCCCTCCACTTTATTGGCGCGTGCCTTGGGCTAATGAAGGCCCGGTGGTGTTTATGAGCAGAAGATAGCTTTATTCCTCGAATCTGCCCAATGCCACTGTGGGGCAACAGACCCTACCACTTAATGAGATTATATAACTGTCAGGAGTTGGGGAGGTTTTGAATTTATATTTCAATTAATATTTAATAGAGCTTAATTAACAATTCCCCCCTCTCCTCCTTCCACAGCCTGAAGTCTCCCCTATGTCTTATTTCTCAGACCTTGTTCCAGAAATGGCAAGCCGACTCCTGCATTGGGCTGGGTGGAGGGGGTGCCTGGGAAACAAGGCACCTATAGGGGCAGGTGGGTCTCTTTCTTCAATGCCGATGCTTCCTCTACTTTTAACCACCAGCGCGCTAAGTGCTTTACTACTAGTTGAAAGAATGGCAGGAAGGAACCGAGAAGGGGACCCGACTGACCTCCTAACTTACCTTTTTTAAAAAGGTTTTCACATGCAGGGCTTGTTTTGGATTTTTCAGTCATTCCACACAATTGCCTGTCTCTTAAAATATAAAGCCACATAACACATATGTATATGTATATCTTTAAGGACTGCAGAAATACACCCCTGATAAAACCAATTATTTCTGAAAGCAGAAGGTAGAAGTAACTCAAGTGAGACAAAGATGACCAGGAAGAGTCGGGATGAACATTTCCGCATCAGCAAAGGTACCTAAACGACAAACCAAATCCACTGCTTTCCTGATGCCGAGACACCCTGCGCGGGGTTTCAAGGCTGTAAACCTTTACAGAGCAGGCAGCCTGGAGGTTTCTGCAGCCCGAGGTCAAATCTCCAGTCTTCCAGAGCTCCTTCAGGAAAGGGGCCAAACTCACTGCCATAAAGTCGAGGCCAACTCCCAGCACCTCCCGAGGGCAGGGCAGAATTGCCTCTCTAGGTTTCTGAGGCTAGAATTCTTTATGGGGGTAGAAGAGCCTCGTCTTTCCCCCCAAGGGGCAGCTGCTGGTGTTGAACTGTTGACCTTGCTTGTGGTTAACAATTCAATGTGTAACCACTGTGCCACCAGGTACAGAAACATGACAATAAGAGCAGCCTGAAAACCTGCCTGGAACCATTTTTTTCCTTCTGCCCCCTCTGGCCCTTACTTTGTCCATTTTATGCTTCCAGCATTCGCACACCCTTGGCTCTACGTTCCATGCCGAATACGTTTTAGGAGTGGGGGTAGGTATTGAGGCATTTTAGTAGCGCTATTTCAAAAGCGTGAAAAGTCCAATCAAGCCAATCATTATAGCCAGAGCAAGGCAGACTCAGGAAATCAAAATACATACTAAAACATATTGGTGCTTTTTGAAAATGTTAACCACAAGGGCTCGATCCAACTTCCTGCCACCTCTAACTCACTCCTTTCTTGGGAAGCCACTTTTAGCTTTGGGGAAACCAACAATCCGACGGGGAATAGACTTGATGGCACCCCACATAGCCATACATCACACAAAGGTACAGGCAGGCAGCTGTTTCTTAGAAGCAGTGAAGGCAACCATTTTTCGGTCTGGGGACTCTGATCCTTTCTTGAAAATGACTGAGGACCCCAAAGGAGTTTTGTTTATATAGATCCTCTCTGTCAGTATTCACTGTGCTAGAAATGTAAAACAGGGCCATTCAGAAATATTTACTCACTTGTTTAAACACAATCGTAAACCCCTCACGTGGGAACATAAATAAAACATTTTTATGAAAAATAGTATTTCCATGGTAAAACAAATAAACAAAAATGAGTGAGAAGAGTGGCTTTGTTTTCCATTTGGGGGTGAATCTTTTTCATGTCTGGCTTAATAGAGGACAGCTGGGTTCCCATCCTGGCTTCTAAAAGCAGCCTGTGGTGACATCATGCAAAACAGAGTCCCAGGCACGAGACTGTTGTTACCAAAGTGCACAGTGTGGCCTTTGGCCCCGGCTGAAAGAGTCCCAGTGATCTCGAGAGTCCCAAGATCATCCTTGCAGAATTGTTGCTTTAAAGAATTTCACCGTAGGTGGAAAACATAACACGGCAGGCCTGAACTAGGTGGCGCTCTGCTCTGCTAGCCTGCCACCCTTGCCATGAGTTGAACTGTCTTGATGGCAAAGTATTTATTGATCATCCTTTCTGGTGGACGAAGAGATGACCTATAAACTCCCGGCTACCAGCTGCTGTGGATACGCAGGCTTTCTGTGGGCCTTGCTAGCTCGGAAAGAACTGCCTTACCTAGGATGTATGACACAACTCAGACACCAAACCAGTTGCCACCGAGTTGATTCGAATGCCTGGTCACGGAGCCCATGCAGAGTGCAACCGCTCCACAGCAGTCTCAAGGCAGTGGCCTTCAGACACAGGTCACCAGGTCCTTTTCCCATGAGGCATCTCTGGGTGAGTTTTAGCAGCCAATCTGTTGGTTGATCATAGAGCACTTAACTCTTTGTGTTACCCAAGGATTCCAAACGATGGAAAAAGAATAATTTTTAAAAGCCCAGAAACAAAAAAACTTTTAAAAGGGCAATGACTTCCTCAGCCCTCCCACCAGTTCCCTTTGGTCAGACAAGGAGAGCAGGACCAGAAAGAGAACGCTATGCTATTTCAGATCAATTGTGTTCCAACCCAAGAGAAAAAGATTGCCCAGACATCAAGTATGGTTTATTTTTATTTTTTCTCTTTTGTGAGCATTTTCTTTTTTAATGTGCTTGTTTGAGATTATATTTTAGTTGCTAAGAAACTAGTTTCTTATTGTAGACTCAATTCGAGGAAAGATAAAGCAACTGTCAAAATAGCATGTTATTTTGACAGTAGCCATATCATACCCATAAATGATACAGTTTATCTGTACATTTTTACCCTCGCTAATGGGGTCTAAATACCGTATTCTTAGATATTTTATACATACACATAGACATGCATGCATGCAGTTTAGTAAGAAAGGCCACAGTTAGCAGTGAGCTTTCAGAGAACACAGACACACACACATATACACTGTCCAACCCCCAAGCTGAAAGATCCTTTTAAGTGAAACTTCAGGTATGTATAAATACAGCAAGAGCCTAGAATTCAATAGGTTTAAAATTTCTGAAAAGGATGAAATATCTTTTTAAAAATGATATGCATTTTTCAATGCAGTCAGGTTTTTGTTTCAATGGTATCCTTTTATGTAAAGTGAAAAGACTTGGATTTATTTGCCTGTATTCTCTCAAACCCTCATTCCTATTTATTGACTCTTGCTCTGCCATCAAACGAGTAGGCCGTGTTCACTGATTTCCTTGGTTCAGCTTTGTCCTAAACCAGGTACTGTCATCAATGACAGACCCTTTCATCCAGACAGTCAGCTACCCAACCACCCACCCTTTCATTTGCCCACTGATCCTCCCACCCATGCATCTACCCACCCAGTTTTTGTAATTTTATAAAATCGGGTGTGCTCACTGGGGTCCAAACACTGGGAATACCAGTAACTTCATGTGTAGAAAGGATTAAACCTACGCCCAAATCTCCAAGGACTGACAAGCAATGTTCTGAAAGGATACTTTTGTTCACTTTTGTTTTGCTGATGAGTGGTATTTGCCAAAATTTAAAAGAAGAGAAACATAAAAATAGATTCCCTTTTTCTGGGCAGGACTGATTCTAGTAATAAATTTTCTCTGCCATTCCTCATACCTACTCCTAGGGTAATGACACTAAAAACTCTAAGGCATACTAAGCATTCATTAAAATAATTATTTTGTAAGTAATGAAGCAACTTGGAAAATTCCTTTGCTGTTTTAAGCTGTTGAGTTTAATAAGCAAGATACATATTGTATATGTTCCAATTTTAGCTAACTAATATGCATATGCAAATGAATACAAACCGAGAAGAGATCTTACTGAAAATGCAAAGCACTGCTACATTTGAGAGGCAGGACAATCAGCGGTTTTCCCCCTCTGCTTTCCAAAGTTCCTGCGCTGCCTTGTGAGCATCCTCATGATGAGGAAGAGATGGAGGGCATGCTAGAGAGCTTCAGTTATTCTTCAGTTTTCCTATAGTTGGTCGCTTTGAAACTGTCCCCACAGGGAACAGGTGTTGAAAGCTGAACAAACGACTATGATGCCATGAGTGTGATTTCTTTCGTGTTTGGTTTCCTTCTTCTTCTTCTTTGATGGAAGCATGGGTTCCTCTGGTCTTCTCCACCATCAGCTTCCACTACCCCATGTCCATTCTATCCTTGGGAACAAAGTGGTACATCCAAATTTCCACCCGGGCATCTGACTCGGTGTGTTCTCTTCCTCCTCATCGCCTCCAAGGGGAAGGACGCGCGTCATGACCCTCTCTGCTCCTCGTCACCGCGATGCCCACACTCAACTGCCCTTGAGGCCCAGCTGTCTTGGAAATCAGCTCTTCTGCGACTTGTAAATATTTCCGCTGTGAACGTTTAAATGTGGGATAGATGTCCCAAGAAGCCAGAGGCTTCCGCAAAATACGTGAAGCATGGAGCAAGAATCTGCTCTTCCCTGATGGATCCTCTAGTGACGTATGATTTAACCTCAGATGATAGAGATCACAGAGCCTGCCACGACCTCTTCTAATGACTAGTAAGCTGACCTTATGCCACAAAGCCAGCAGGAATCAGAATTGACTGGGAGGATTTGCTGCCTCTTTCTGAAGAAGCCGGATATAGACTTCTTATTTCCACTTAATTATCTCTTGCCCTGTCCTCTGATACACATGACTGCCTTGAGAAGGCAGCGAGACACGTGAGGCAGCAGAAGTCCATCGAACCCCTGTGAACTGGCTTTCCTGCCCATCCCTGGACACACACACACTTCTATTGTAGAATTACCATTTGTAGAGTGGTATGCTCTCTCCTGGTCTTGTACTCTGAATAAAGAAGTTGAGGCTCTTAGTATCCAAATCTTTGCACCTCAAATTCTGTCGTCTGTTGGTATAATTAAAAGAATCTTTCCTTTTCTGGATAAGCAAGTACTTTTTTTAAAAGAGGGAGAGTGAATGGTGCTGATATTAGTTATCCTACTGGTATACATATTCTTCACTTTGAAACTCAGATGCCAGGTGGCCCTCTGTTCATGGACTGTGTGGCATGAAGTAGTCTGCAGCTCACAATAGCTATGCTTAAGAAGGGATTCCATAAAGTTCATGGGGGGCAGGGGCCGGGGAGAGAGATCCATCATCTTTTGATTTCATTTTTGCTCACAACTATTCTGAAGTCCTCTGGTACTTTTGAAGGTGGAATAACAAAAGTTCCTCCTCTTCTGGTAAGTAAATCTCATCTTCCAGTTCTTAGCTTCCCATCTAAACAAAATTCTGAACCGACCAGCCCCAGCATGTCCAAGTGGCACCGTTTCTCCATGTAACTCGGTCTTTCCTGGGTCAAGTTCTACAATAGTTAAAGCATTGCCAAGGTGCAGTAAACTTCCACGCACAGACGATTATTAATGATCCTCTAACTACTTTAATGCTGGGTCCCAGGGAAGTTGGCAAACACAATGATGCTTTGTCATGGTTCATGAGGAAGCTGCCAAACATTTTCCAAGGTGCCCTTGGTCACAGAGGAGTGGAGTAAGACTTGCTCGAGGTCACACAATGGTAAATGCGTGCTAAGGAAGATCTAGCAAGGAGACCACAAAAATCTCTCCCAAATCTACTGCTACATGACAACCTTCATGGGTCAAGAGTATATCATCGTGATCACCCATGTCTTTGGTGAAAAGTTCCAGTCTTAGTTCTTTATCCTTCAAAATACATATCTGAAACATACCTGTGTATGTGTGTATGTTTAGTTTACACCTACCCAAATGGAAATATATAGTTTCTGTAGCCTACATCTGCTACAATAAAAAGCTAAACAAATAAATAAACAGCAAGAACAAAAACCCCATGATCATTCTCAAACATACTGGGATTTTAAATCTAGAACTAGAGTTAGCATTAGTTAGTAGTACAGTAAGAACACTTCGAGTCAGATAATACAAAGTTTAAAGTACATTATGAGCTAGGGACTCAATGGAAATGGGCATGTGCCCTGGTGCCTCATATAAACAATGGAAAAACAATAGCAGCTCCAAGATGTACAGTAAGGACAGAATGGCAAAAAACACATGGGCTTTCAAAAGAACTCGTGAAACTTCAGCTCCTTTAAGATTATTTACAAGTTCAATGTGTAAATAAAAAGATGGGGGTGGAGAGGTTATTCCACAAGAAACATGGGGTCTGTATGAGTTCCTCTGCCAGGGCTCACCCTCATCCTGCCCCGAGAGAGAGAGACAGTCATGAAGACCTCATGAAAGTCTTTGAAAACAGCATGAGGTTAATTCATGTAAAAAAACAACACGAGACCATTAAGGTTAAGATGAAGACTGGCAAGAATCTAGTCAAAGAGAACAAGGGGAAAGACAACTATTTACTTCGTGTTTCTCGACTCGCATGCAAAGCTCTTAAGATTGATTTGTTACCGCTTTCACATATAAGCCACATGCTAAGAGATGAGGGAAACTTGAGTGTGGTGGGTTACATATGGCGGTGCCATTTGCTCTGAACCTCTAGGCTGATTCTGAAGGCACAACACCAAGATGCCAGACACCGGAAAAGTACTTCTGAAACCTAAAAGCTGACTGGCCTGGGCTTTCTTGGTCCATTTCTGTCTTGCATGCTTGTCCAGTCAGATCTTGCTCATGCCTTTCCTCATGATCCACGATGGCGGGTCCACGGCTTTGCTGAGCAAAGCTTCCCTCTAAGGGATATCCCGCTCTGACGTCTTCTGAGATGGATTTGCTTGTTCCATAGGAGTCCAAAGGGTCTTCACTATTCTTCCCCAACCACCCAAGGTGGATGTGCTCACTCTTCTCCTGTCTTCCCTTGACATTGTCCCCGCCCCCGTATCTACAGATGCAGAGATTCAAAAGGCAATGGCTTGGATGGCCACTGGAACATGTACACAGTCCGCTGCTCTATGAGCAAATAAGTATAGCCTCCTCTGGGGGGTGCTCAGAGTCATGTGTGAGCAACGCATCCATAATTATTTGACTCTGATATATGAGGACACCCAAGCAGAGGAGCCCTTATAAACCCTTAACTCAACAGTGTGAATTCGGTCTACATGGAAACATAAGCTACCTGTTACTTTCCGTCACTTATGCTCATAGGAAGACCAGCAGCAGAATTCATTAGGAGACTGCTGAAGGCTCTTAGAAAGGTCCTATGTCAGAGGGCCCCTCTCACAGTGCTAATATCCTTGTTAAATATTTTATAGCAGGAGTAAGTTGTCTGGGACAGAAAAGGCTTAGCAACTCTGGTCCAGTCTGTTGCTTACTGGCTAGGTTTATTACGAATCACTGTTGAATTGATACCTTTGCTCTCACTACCACCTTCATTGGGGCATTTTAAATTTAGATGCCACGGCTCGAGTAGAAGCTCTCAGATCACTTTACATCATTCCTGTGTTGACAGCCAGCAGATGCTTAAAAGGTGCATCATTTGTACTTCTCTGGGCATTTCCAATATACTAATGATCACAGCACTATGGTGAAGAAACACTATTGTGAGCCCAATCATACAAGGGCAGAAATGGAGATGTCGGTCTAGCTATCCAGATGAGGATGAAATACCATTATCAGAAAGCTCATCCTTCATAAAGTCCATCTAACATGCAGCCTGTGATGATAAGACAAGTCCTAGGGCGGTATCAGGAACAGAAGGAACTCAGTCATTCTCATTTCCAGACCATTGCTCAGTCTGTGGCCTGTGCCTGCCATGTATTTTTCATGATAAAGTTTCCGTTTCCTGCGATGGCATGCATAGGAGCAGTGTAGCCTGGTGGCAGGAGGGGGTGGGATGGTCTATAATATTAGCTTTACTGCTCACTGAATGGGAGAGGATCTTGAACAAGTGTGCCTTCACTCAGACTTGGTTACTCCATCTTTAAAAAGAGATCATTTGGTAAGTTTGATATACAGAACAACAATATTCCAAGTTTGCATTATTACATGGCCTAGAATCTATCGGAGGACAGGTAATCAACCAGGATGCAATCCCTCCTTCCCTTCTAAACCTCCTGTCTTCTCAGGATATTATGCTAAACAACTCAACTAACATCTAAGATCTAGGCAAATTGTCTGCCTCTACACTCCCCTCAGACTACCCACCTACCTACTTCTCCAGATCAGCAGTGCCCTTCCAGCTCTAACCATTTACAGAGTTCTAGGGAGAGTGCCAGAGATGATTTGTTGAGCGATTGTTGTGTGCTAGGCACAAGTCTGGGCCCCAAAGATGTAGAGGTGATTCAGACTTATCTAGATTGTTTCTCACAAGAGAACTACAGAAACCCTCTCCTTTGGTCTCCATACCTTCAGGTAAGAATGTCATGCTTGCCATAGAGGGTTCTTGAGGGGCTCTACTGAGGCAGTGGGTCTGATGCACTGGGACCCAGTGAGACTCTTAGAAATACGTGAGAGCAGCCATTAATGTTTTTATTGTTGCACACAAAAGCAGCCTTGCTCTACTCATATTTGCCAATGGGACACATAGAAGATGTTGTAGTTGGAAGTTCTTCGGAAGTTTTAAGAAACTGTTTTCTATTTCAGGCCAATTATAATGTAGCAAGGAGCTATGGAGGAGAGAAGAAGGCAGCTTTGGCCAATGGCACAAAATTAGGCGAAAAATCCACCTAGGAAATACATCCTGCCATGAGTCAGATACATGTGTGACTTTGGACTTCAAGTACACAGATGTGATGGCTGGTCAGCTTGTGATTATGATGCGCTATGGGCTGCTCTTCAGGTTAGACGCTAAACACCAACCAAGGCTTTTCTAAGGTCTCCAGTTCCCACCTTTGGAAGACTATTCAATGAGACATCCAAGTCAACATCAGTGTGTGTGTGTGTGTGTGTGTGTGAGAGAGAGAGAGAGAGAGAGAGAGAGAGAGAGAGAGAGAGAGAGAGAGAGAGAGATAGTTCGGCTAAGCTGGTTGAGTAAGTCTGCATTTCTTCGGAATCAATTTTGGAAAATTAAACAAAAGATGATTCACAGTCTCATAAATTGTATAAATTGTATCAAATAAAATTTGAGAGGTCTAACTTAAATATGCTTATGCAAAAGCACAGGTGGGACATGTATTCTGTCCAATGGAATGTAAGTTTTGGAGTAAAAGTTCAAAAGGGTAGAGGGCTAGGTCTGGAAGTGTTGGGTCCTTGGGACCAGAGGGTATCTGATTCTAAAAGCAGCGAGGGGAAGAAAAGCCAGAAAGAAATGATTCAGGAAGTCAGAGCCTAAGAATTTCAACCTCTGCAGGGAAGAAAGGAAAGAACAAAATAGGTCAAGCGAACCATAATCAATTTGTTATCATGGCAATAAATATTGCTCTAAGTATGCCCACCCTGTTCTGCTGCCATTGATTGGGTAGAAACAATCATGAACACAACAGATAAACCATGTCAGGGTACTCTGTACTTTAATGGTAGCTGGGCTAACCTGGCTTTGCTCAACTCCCACTGGCCTGCACCGCTGTTTGCCAGGAACTGACCCCATAGCAGAAGAGTGGACCATGCTAATGGAGTCAAAGGTTTGGGGTACTCCTGTTGTCTAGTAACTAATATGCACAGCCATGATACACACCTCTGCTCCATTATGAGGTTAGTCATTACTCTTTCACATTCCTCACTGTCAACTGCTCTACAGTCTCATTCAGAAGCCCTATCTTTCAAATTTCGAACAGCAAACTGACTACTAGAGATCACCCCGTTCTGTAGACAGCTAAGTAACAGATGTGGATACCCCGTATTTTCTTAAGCCTATCTCCATATGGTGGTGCCCACAGCCTAGCCCTAGAGTCACGCTGTGTCTGGTCTGATCTTTTTGTAAAAGCTGAGGGTTAAGACAAGGTTAGTTAAAAATGGACTTGCTTTATATGACAGCTTTCATAAGTGGATATTGAACTACAGTGTAGAAACTAGTCTCAGAGTCCTGGGGCAGGGGGTGAGGGGGGGTGGGATTGAAGGATTGTTGGGAGGGTCTGGGGTCTAACGTGGGTCTTTACTAAAAATCCATTTTTGTCATTCTCAGTGTTGAATATGGAGTCCTGTGCATAGTTAATGTGTTTGGCTGCTAACTGGAGGATTGGAGGTTGGGATATTCCCACAGGGACCTCACCAGAAAGGTTTAGTAATCTACTTCTTAAAAAGCAGACATTGCAAACCCAATGGAATCCAATCCTAGTCTGGTAGGCTTGAGACTGCCAGGGGGCAAGGCAAGGCAACAGTTCTTGGAAGCAGCAGTAGTGTGATCTTCCTAGAAGGCTTTTCTATCCCCACCTCAGAGAGAACACATCATCTGCAGGATTCCCTCATCTAGAGTCTCTCCAGGACCTTCTGTACCAGGAGTAGGAAAAGAATTTTCCTCTTCAAGAATCCCTGGAAGACTGTTTTCTCAAAGAAGAATATTTTTAAATTTGGCTCTTAAATGAAAACCACAATTCCCAGCTATTCCATTTTGCCCATAAACCTGTATTTTTTCCAGATGGAACATGGTTTCTTCTAGGATGGTTAAAGAACAATCTACCACAAAAGAAAACAAGTACTGGCAGTTAGCTCAATGTTTATAAGCCTCTCTTAAATTTAATTGATGGTGACTTTCTCCCCCTCACTGTTAACATGGATGATCTTCACCCTAGGACTTCACCGTGGCTCCAGAACTGTGTACACACACACACACACACACACACACACACACACACACGCATACCCTGACACCCCCACCCTCGGGTAGCAGCTAAAGACAGTTGTCTTCCTCTAGAAACCCTATCTATGATGATGGTCAAGGGACCTATTAAAACACTCTCATAGTTTATTAGAGCAGCGTCATCAGAAAGAAAGAAACAGAAGGTTGGCTCTCTTCTCACCAAGGCAACCAAAGAGATGCACCATCTACTCCTGCAGATCCTTCCCTATGTATGGCTATTACATTGAAATGGCAGAAGCAAAAGGCCACATGCCCCAGCAACATTCCATCGGTCTTTCACTCATTGGGATCTAACGTACGTCTTATTTGGGAAGCACTTTCTGCTGAGGAACAGAAATCTTCACTTGCAACCACAGAACTCTGCCCAACACTCTTTGGAGGAGTAAAGGCCTACATTGAATCCTATGAAATCTGATCACTAAAAATTTGGCCCATGAGACCTTTTGGCCAAATAGTCCAGAGACACCTTCCTTATACCCTATAGATGTTGTCTTTGTTTCAGGAACTCACAAATACTTCTTGTCCTTTTCCTGTACTTATGTCTTAGAACACGCGATTCACTATCATTTCAACTCAGAGAAGTGAGTTTTGAGTGATCAATGATAGCTAAAATAGACAAAACTCTTTATCCCATATTGGGTCAAAAAGGAAGAGAGGGCGATAGTTTTTGCTAGTGCACATAAATCACCAGCCTTTCATGGACTTTTGTATTTATATGCTTACTTCATTTATTACATATAAAGACACCATGAGTCAGAGACATCTTAAAGGCCTGTGGCACAGACCACCACTATTTAGGCTGCCAAACCCCAACTCTGATGGTTTGTAATCTTTGCATCCTTTCACAATTGCTTAGATATCAATATCCATGAGCAGAACTGATTACTGTATTCTCTGTCTCCCTATAGTATTTTGTAAAATCTGTCCTATAAAACATATATTACTAAAAGGAGAGAGTTGATTTATCATCTAAAATCTACATTAACCAAGAGTTCTTTGAGAGCAAAGATGATATCTTACCCGTGCTAGGCAAAGAATGGGCATGCATTCAATATGACACATATGAGTTCATGAATTCATTTTTGTAGCCCATGTGTTAGCACAATTTCTGGCAAAAGCCAGGAGCTCAGTATGCCAAATCCATATAACACAAACCCTTATGACTGAGAATAAGCTTTGAAGTTGTCCTCCCTGCTCCTGTTCCTCCCACACCCACCCCCACAAGAAAGGATCCATCCCTTGGCCCTCTCTATGAAATTATCCTCTATCTATAACTTAAGTGGCTAATCTTGAGCATAAAGTCTACAGCCACTAGGCTGCATATGCCAACCTGGGTCTCTCTTCTTTGTTATCCTTTCCACAGTGTTGTTTCTGGGTCTGTGGAGTGGAAGTTCACTGTGAGGACCCCACACATAGGGTTTGTCTCGGCTGTCACCTTGATGGAGAAGATCACCAGGTGACACCAGGTGGCTTCCAAACACCAACATTTTGGTTACCAGCCATGTGCTTAACTGTAGCACCACCAGGACTTATGAACTGTTCCAAACCGTTATTTGAAATGCAGTTTTTTCATCATATGGGTCAAACATACAAAGCATATGTGGCCAGAAGTAATGGCTCAATATGCTTTGTTGCCATGGTCACAGATCACACACAGTAAAGGTAACTGCCACCCTTTCATTACCACTTCACTCTGCTGTACCTCCCACCCCAAGTTCTGTTTTTTTACCAGATTAAAAAAAATCATTCAAGTATAACCTATCTTGCTTATCTCTCAATATCCATAAGGCTAGCTGCTGCCATATCATTCTCCAAAAAGGAACAGAGACTTCTCATTTGTGTTTTTTTTTCTTTTTTACCCTCTGTAAATATGTAATATTTGTGACTAGAGAAAACAAACCCTAGAATTAAAAGCATGCAATGGTCGTCATATAGTGCAATATAAACACACTTCATCTCTGAGGCCTCAGGTAAATGAATACTAATGTCTAGGGAAACACACACACACACATTTTCTATGTGCGGCAGCAGGAACTGCGTCTAATCCCAGGAAAGGAGACGGCACTGTGAGGCTTAAATGAAAAGGAAGAAAAAAGGCAAGAGGGAGGGGGGAAAAAGTATAATCATCTAAACTTTTAAAGACAGCAATTTAAGCAAATTGCCATATCTGCTTTTAGAAATGAAAGGGGAAGAAAAATGCTCATTTCTTTTGAAGTAAAATTGAGTAGGTCAATGGCTGTGACAATCCTCTCAATAACCACTAACAAAAGACCAGTTTGGGTGGTTAGGGAAGTCGCTCAATAGCAGGTATTCATTGAATCTTGGAATAATTTCACTTACCACAAGCTGTGAGAGAGAACCAAGCACTGTGTAGAATACAGCCTGCTAGGTAACACATCAGCAGCCGAGGTGGAAAAATAAAACCCACAACCAAATATTTCTCGAGCTTTATCGTGTGATTATTTACTCAGAGGCAGGGAGCTGAGAGTGGAGCCCATTTGACACACGTGAGTGGGTGAGCTGGTTGCACAATGAAGAGCATATAAACCGTGTGTGCATGTGGGTGGGTGTCTATGACAGATTGACACCAGGGGATCCCTCCAGTGTTATTTAAGACATTTCACCTTAGACGGCAGAGTGGGGGTGAGTTTTCTAAACTACAGCTTCTGGGGACTAGGCTCATTTAGTTGAGAATGTATCAAGCACCTACTGTGCACATGTTATTATTATTAAGTAGCACAGTAACGACGAGAAGGCAGGGGACACACTCCCCATTTGTAAGGGGCCTACAGAGACCCAGATGAGTAATGGTAAATACATCAACACTCATAAGCAATAACTGATGCATTACAGAACCAGTGTCCAGTTGGGAGTCATTGTGTGCATGTGTGTATGCATGCGTGTGTGTGTGAGTGTGTGCAAGTGGTGAATGTGCTAACCAGAGGTACTTCAAACACCAACAAAAAGGGCCAGTGGTCTACTGTTGAAACCAGTCATTGAAAACCCAGCGGCGTGGAGTTTGACTCTGATACATGAGATTGCCATACATTGGAATCGACTGGACGCTAACTGGCTGCTAGTATAATTTACATAAATGAAAGTGTATGACTGGTGGTGAAGGGAGTTCAGAGTAGAGGCATTTTGGAAAGATTAGGGCATGTAAGACACCTCAGTGGTTACACATTGTGCTGCAAACCACAAGGCTGACAGTTCGAAATGACAGTTCCAAGGGAGAAAGGCTAGGCTTTCTACTCCACTAATCAGTTATGGTCTCAGAAAGTCATAGGGGGGGTCGCCGTAAGTCAGCATTGACTCAGTGGTGGTGAGCTTGGTGTTTTAAGACACCAGTCATGTTAGGAAATTTCATGTTCCTTTAATTAACTGTAAAACTCAACTGGTCAGCTAGTATCTAAGAACTGTATATTTTAGCAAAGATTTTATTCTAATGCTATGCGATTTTTATTAATAGGATTTTTTTAATGGAACCAATTTATCTGAACTTAAAAACCAATGGAAAGAGCACAAGGATCCTATCTCAGCTGGTCATGCTCAGTTCTATTACCACGTGCACTACCCCACCTAGCATGTCCTACATGGAAAGAAGGCTACAGATTGACTGTCAAAGAACTGGAGTTCTTTATAACCACTTGGGAAAACAGCTGGTTCTCTTCTTGGTAACTCTATATTTACCATATGACCCACAGACATCAGTCTTCATTTCCCTAAGAAAAACGAAAACCTGTGTTCCCACAAAGGTTTACACACAAATGTGCACAGCAGCTCTTTAGGAAGAGCCACACTGGACAGGACTAAGATCTCCACCCAGCATCCCTGTGTAAAGATACAAGACAGTGGAGGCACATCCCACTGGAAAACACTGCTCAGCAACCAACAGGCGCCCACCACTGAGCAGAGCAATAGCAATGGTACCTCAAAACACTGTGGTTGGATGAAACACATACCATAATAAACTATATACAGTATCGCTTTTTCTAAAATTCTGAAGACAAGGCTAACTACAGTGACAAAAAGAAAGCACGCCAGGAATTACCTGGTGCAGAGAACAGTGGTGGGAGTTTGGCTGGAAAGGGGCATGTAGAAACTCCTGGTATGCTGGAATTGTTCTGCATTTTGATCGTGGTGCTAGTTATCATTCAGCCAACTGCAGATGCAGATTATACCTCAAGAGTAAACTGGTCAGACGTCCAGCTTTTGGCAGGACAGTCCTGATTTTGAACAATTTGCCCCGTGTCCTGCAGCGTTTTTTAAAAGTCCTGATTTTTGCAAAGAATGCATGATAAGCTAGGGAACAGCAGGAGAACGGGAAGGGAACATACCCCTCTACTCCCCCTGCCCCACCCCAGTCAATGGTGTCCCACTTTAGCAAAGTTAAAATCTGGTCACTTTACTCAGAGTTGAATTTTCGGAGGAGAAAGGGAAAGGGGGGGAGTGGAGAAAGGGGAAATTGACCACAAGGATCATCATATAACCCCCTTCCAGGGGACAAGCAACAGAAAAGTGGGTGACGGGTGACAGAGAGTGATGTAAGATATGAAAATAATAATCTATAAATTATCAAGGGTTCATGAGGGTGGGGAAGTGGGATAGGGAGGGGGCAAATGAAGGGAACTGGGCTCAAGGAGAAAGAAAATGCTTTGGAAATGATGATGGTAACATATGTACAAATGTGCTTGACACAATGGGTGAATGATATGGATTGTGATAAGAGATGTAAGAGCCCCCACTAAAAGTATTTAATGAAAAAGAAAGAAAACTGCATGGAGACAGCATCTTTAAAAAAAATAAAGTTGGTTTTTAAATAAGAGTTGATGCTAAAGAACAAGAAAACTAGACACGAAAAACAAACAACCCCAAACCCAAATACTGATGACCCATCCTGATACCTCTTCCTAATTATCTCCAGGGAACTAGGTCAGCCCGTCCTTCAATACTACTATGGTCACAAGGGATTCATGGCAAGCTAACTTCAAATGAATGATTCCAAAGAGGTGAGAGAAATGCATGAACCCAAGGCTCATCTAAGGAGCTTTCCTCAAAGGGCTGTGCCACGAGGGGCTACAAGACAGAGAAGCTGGGAACAGACTTCCCAGCAGGAAGGCCAGCCATGAGGGAAGAAGGCACTCAAGCAGCTGAACACACAGGTTCCTTCCTTGTCTTCTGGAACCTCTGCCAGCACTATCACATGGCACCCCACCTTAGTCCTTCCTGAATGGCTATAGGAAGCGTCTCTGATGAATTGAAATTCTAAGACATTCACATTTTCTCCATGCCCTGGTTCCTAGTGGGCTGCTGGGCTGCTAACCACACCATCAGCCACTGCACGGAAGAAAGATAAAACTTTTGGCTCCTGTAAAATTCTACCATCTCAGAAACCTGGAGAGGCTGCTCTTGCCTGTGCAGAGCGACTGGGATGCAGAACGACTCCTCTGCAGTGTCTGGCCTGGGGTTACCACGGTTCCCCTCTGCTGTCCTTCTCTAGGGACCACTGGCAGCACTGTGGGGCAAGTAGTCGGCTGCAAACCAAAAGGATGAGTGGTCTGAACCCACCCACCATGGCACGGGAAACAAGCAAACAAACGGGGCCGTCTGCTTCCATGACGATGTAGCCCTTGAAAGGCCGCCGGGACAGTTCGACCCTGTCCTGTGCGGTTGCTATGAATGGCAGCAATGGGTTGAGGTTGCTTTGTGAGTTCTGCTTTTTCTTCACTGGTGAAAGTCTAGGTTTCTTTTTAGAAAAGTACTAGAAGTACACTAAGGGGACTCTGGAGGTCCCCAGGAAAATTCTCACCTTCCAAGGCACTTGGCAAAAGTATTTCATGGGTTAGCCAGCTGCCAGCGGTGCTTTGCACGTTACTATGGTACAGAACAGGTTTCAGGGGCCTTTCCAGAGTGAGATGAAACAGAAAGAAAGGCCTGAGATCTATTCCCCCCATCTGCTCATGAACGCCACACAATCATAAAGCCCCACAAGTAGGCTGTCTTCTGGACGGCTCGGGACAGGGCACCGTTGCCTTCTGCTGTGCTTGGCATCGCCAAGAGTCAGGGGTTGACTGGACAGCAGGTAACAGCGACAGTAGCCCCAGAGATAACGAGAAACTCGGCATGCTTTGATCATCTCTTCTCTACCCTCATCCCGGCAATGGTTTCCATTCAAGTTTTGCTCTCCCGCTCCTTTTTCCCATCCTCTCTTGGTGGCCTTCTCTGTGTGTCCCTCTCCTCCATCTGTCTGTCTTGTCTGCCTTATGCTGGGTAGACAATTATTTTTCTGACGCTCTGTGCAGTTCCCCGCTTGTGCCTTTGTTAAAAATCTATGTATTTTCCAGAGACTGATGCATGTGTCATTGTTCCTCGTGTGGCTTTTTGCCTCTTCTTTATTCGGGGAGCAGTGGAATGGATTTTTTTTCTCAGAGAAAAGAAGGGAGATGAAAGGAGGAATTAGGTTGAGACGAGAGAGCGTGGAATGAGAGAGGAAGGTGTCAATTAAAAAAATGAACCCCACTGCATCCCCCTCTTGACAGGTGGGGTGAGTGGAGCTGACAGCCGTCGCATTAGCTGGCTTTGGTGCAGCCCTCATGCCTTGTGGTCCCCAGAGCTCAAAAGATGTGATTCCAGGGCCAGCGGACACACTCACACATTTTTTACTTGGTGTTCCAATGCCTCCCCTGCAGCTATTTCTAATAATGGTAATTATAATGATTTGAGGCTTAAGCAGGGCAATTCCGGCCTAAAGGCAGATTGTAATGAAGTAGTCAGGGTGAAGGGGATGGGGGAAAGCAGTGGGGAGACATAGGGTGGGGGCACCTTCAGGCCTTAAATAGCTTTGTCTGGGCAAATGCAACCAGGGTTGTCTCACCCTTCCTGCCCAAAGTTCTGTCCCATGGGACACAGAGGAACCTGTTTCCACTGCAGAAGGCCGATCACTTACATCCACAGGCTGACTGCGGGGGGGCCCAGAGCCTTCGCTGGGCCTATAGCCTGTGGCTTGAATTTCACAGCCTCTCTGCTTTGTCCAACTTCTCCCTGTTCCCTCGCCATAGATAACACTGTCCTAAGAGCCTTGGCCAGAATCCAATTACTGCTGATATACATCTTCCCTCGACTCCAAATGACTCCTTCTGCCATTGAAGGATATCCCAGAATGTTGAAAACTGATCCTGATTGCAGAGTTAATGGTCATGTGGTCCTTGTCACTGACGAAATGGCCTTAGGGGGAGCCTTGATGGGCCTCACTCGTCATCACTGTTACCCCACCTCTCTGCTCTGCCCTTATTAAAGCCATTCGTTCTGAAGGCTAAATGAATATGTTTCATCTTCAAATGCTAGAAAACAATACCAGGCAGCCAGCGATCCGTACAGACAATGTCGGCTTAATCACTACTGTTCTCTTCCTTTCTCCCTCTCGAGCCTTCTTCGATGGCTCTCTTTCCAGCATGGCTCCTATTATCATCAAGGAGGCCCCCACAGACATCTCTACTGATCTGCCCATGGGGGGAAAGGCGTGCCCAACAGTGCTTACACACCAATGAGATTTGCAGTAAGTTTCAGAAGTGCAAAAGCCTATGTGTACACGATACGCACACAGCCTGCACACCTAGGCATGTTTAGTTTGGGACTTTCTAACCACACAACAGGTTTTGTATGCTGTCAACTGTTGAAGTACTAAATATCGTGTGTTCAATGAATAAACACCTAGGATGGACTACTTTTTCACAAAAATTACATATATATATATCATTTCATATGAGAGCATAGACTAGATCTCTAGTGAAACTGAATGGTGAATATGCAATAGCACTTATGAAGGTAACACACAATGTGAGCATTTCTGTTACACATTAAGTTGCACTGTGTATTTTCACGACAGCATGAGTGACCTGTGGGAGTATCTGGAATGTTCCCTTCCTCTCTGTGCCTGACACCTTAAGTTCTAGCCAGCTTGGATCATCGTCCCCCTGAGGCTGTCCCTTTATTGTATATTCCCTTATTTCAGGGATAGTCCTGGAGTAATGGATTTCATGAGAAGAAAAGGAGTATGTGAATAGTTTCTCTCTGAAACACATTACCATCAGGTAGTTTCATCTTCCTTTACATGCTCTTCAGGTACTTAAGCTAATATCATCTCAAGAAAAGAAAAAAGGTTCAATATGTCAAACTGGATTAGTTACTCCAGCTAATGCAGTATTATTTATTTCATCACAGTGCAATTCATCACAGCATAGAACATCATGCCGGGTCATCCTGAAGGCCTAGTGCAGCATATGACATCCAGGAGGCACGTAAATGACACCTTAGAAACATGGACACCAGAATTGTCATCATTTCACATGTTGGGGAAAACTAGTATACATCTAACGCTATCAGTTAGCACTGGGCGAGTCACGGCAGAGTATCCGATGGTGGAGGCTTGCTAGTCAAGCAAAAAATTGGCAAGAAAGGAGGAAGCCAAATCCTGTAGTCAAGTTTGGAGTTAATTGTTCGAGCAAGTAATAATAAGAGAGAGGGTAAGGAATATGTAACGTTCTCTGGACTTTAAAAAACACAAATGCGGCTTTTAAATGAGAAAGCAGGTAACGGTTGCAGTCCCACCATGGTGCTCAGTAGTATCTGATGGACTCGCTCTGTATGGAAAGGGAGCCCCTACTGAAATCATGGCTCCAAGTACAAATCGATTACAGTCACCGTCAGCAAACACAGGGTGGAAAACCTCCGCCACATGGAAACAAGCATCGAAGCTAACACAATAATGTTTCATTGCGGTCATTAGACATGTGCCAAAGGTCAGTGGTTGGAATGTCCCCACGGGTGCCTCGGAATGAAGGCCTGGTGGTCTGCTCCCTGAGAGGGGCCAGGAGAGCCATGGTTCTCCTCAGCGGAGAAGTCAGGGGGGCAGGTGGCCACACGCTTTCGGAAGCTTGTGCGTCTTACAAACAAATGCGAGTACACTGAAGAAAAACAGAGAGCCTAGCAGCTCACTCTTCCTCCTCTGTATCAACAATGCAACTTTGCAGAATTTTTTATCGTTGATGACAACCTTCTTTGGGCCTCACATTTTTAGGCCCTGGACTCCCTTGACCCAAAGGCCCACCTCACACTCAATAAGGCAAACCCTCCCACGTGGTGGTACAGTGGCACGGTGGGAACCAAGGGAGTCCTGGGCAGCCGTCTCTGTGGGTACCATGCAACACTCCGCGTGCCCCCAGCAGGGACACACAGCCTGCCTTCCCTCAAGGGCTGGCAAATGAGATCTCCTCCCCTCCCCCACTTTGCCAGCCTGAGGTCAGCACTCTGGGAAAACCCCAATTATTTCGGGGCCTGGTGTAGAAAGAGGTGCTCATTAAGGAAAATAAGATGAAATGGCCCTGTGTATTCAGGGAAGAAAAATATCCCGAGTCACAAGGACAGCTAGAAAAGGGTTTCTGGGGGCTGAGCCCCAGGGGCGTGGTGGTTGTGCGCGGGACTGCGGCCCACTGGGACGGGGGTTCAATTCCAGCAGTGGGGCTGGGCCTCCTACTCCCACCGCCGGAGAGCAGTGATGCCAAAAAAAAAAAAAAAGAGTTTCTGGGAAGAGACAGTACAGAAAAGCTACAAGTCTAGCAGAGGAGGCGGTCCCATCACATGCAGACTAAAAGAAGCCAGCAAGTGTAAGGGGCTGAGGGGTCCTTTCAGCGGCAGGCAGTGGTGAAGGGGGACGGAGGAGGTATGATCAAATGGGAACTTCCAGCTTTGAGACAGAAGGATGGAGGGAGGGGCCGGTTGTATCAAGCTACTGTCAAATTGTCTGTAGGTTGGGAGGGACTTTGGGCTCCCCATTGCCATCAGGTTCCTTCCCGTGCCTCATGACCCGATACACCAGAGCAGAAATGCCCAAGCGGGTTTCCAAGGCTGTAACCATCATAGCGGAGATGGTCACCGTTGTCCTCCCACTGAACGGCTGAGGAGGAGTTCAAATAACTGACCAATTAGTTAGCAGCCTAAAAGCTTACCCAGTGAGCCCCCAAAACATATTTAACCCTCAAACCAAACCTGCTTCCTTCAAGCGGATTCTGACAGGCAACAAGCCTCTCTATAGGATAGTGCAGAACTCCCCCGTGAGCTGTCCAAGGCTGTCAATCTCTACACACTCTGAAACCTATTTCTTATCCAGAGTAGCTGGTAAGGTTCGAACTAGCAGCCTAGCACCCGACCCTCGCCACCACCAAGGCCCCTTGGGAAGATACCTGGAGGGAGGGGGAGAGAAGGAAGACACAAAGCACTAAGAGCAGGATGGAAGAAGCCTGAAACCAGAAGAGACAGGAGTCTCGTTGAAGGGGGGCTCTTGTGGAAGAATCACCTTTACACTGGGAAGGGATGAAAGGAAGAGTGGATATGTTTGGAAGGAAAATGGGGGGGTGGGTGTTTGAGGGAGTTAGGGATCATAGGGTTTAATTTTGTTCACAAAGCTGAAGGCTGAGTTCAGCAGTTGGAGAAGACCAGGCTTTGTTTTTTTAGTTTGTTTTTAATAATTCCCAAGGAGAACAATCTCCCCTCTTGTTTGGGGTATCGTAGAGTTCGTTCAGACTCTGAGCGAGCCCCTGGTTGGCAGAGTAAAACGCCTCTGTAGGAGCTGGCAAGCTGGACTCTCTTTCCCAGAGTGGACACTTAGGTCTTCTCCAGGGTGGGGGCTCCTGGAGGGGCTCAAAAAACAGCCTTTCTATCAGCAGCTGGGTGCATAATGTTTGCACCAACACCCTTAGCTTCTCAGAGTAGGTGGAAACATCAAGCAGCAGCAGCAAGCGCAGGTTCAATTGGAAACCGGGTATCTGGAGAGGCACGGCACGATTTCCCATAGTTGCCTCGTGAGCTGCAGCAGGCTGCCTAGACGTCACCCACTCCCCACTACAAAGCCAAGTGAAAACCCTTGCTACGTTGCCATCAGAGATGGCAGAAAAGCATCCCTGACACAGTCCCGATCTTCCGCTCCTGTGTCTTTTCGCTCCAGTTACTTGTGGTAAGCATCTCTGGCGTGTGAACAGCAGTGGTGAGTTCTGACTCCCGCCTCGCTGCCCAAACGAACAGTGTAAACCCAGAGGCAGAAGACAGGACCACCTCCCACTGTGACGGTGCGAAGCCAGTTCCTGACTCCTGTCTGCAGGTCGGCCCGGCCTGCTCCCTGACACCATCCCTATCCTGCTGGAGGTCCACCAGGCAACTGAGTACCGAGGAGTTGAGGCACCGTGTGGGCCTGAGCGCTGACCCTTCCCACGCCTTTGGCCCTCTCATCCCGCCGGTGATGCTAGGAGGTCAGGAAGCTGGGCTGATGCAGGGCCCGGGCGGTACAGAGAGACCTGCAGGGCTCACGCAGGCCGCCGAGCCCCGTGCTCACTTCTGTGGCAGACTTCATAAGGCTCCGCTCTTTGACTGGCGTTGAGTTTATGTGAAAGTAATTAACAGTAATTAATCCTTAATTACAGTAATTAGCCAAGTCGCAGTAAATTAAACCACATCTGGAGCAGATGAGGGCTTCTGAATGGGAGGCAAAGAGAGGCGACAATCGGGGAGATGCTGAATTCATCTGACAGCATCTGATTAAGTCTACCTGTTGCCGGCAGCCTCATTTGCATGTTGTTTTTGTTTGCATTTCCCAGTAACCCTTTCAACGGCATTCACAGTGTGGACCTCTTGGTCCCCGCTTAAATACCAGTTTGGGAGCCCTGCTGCCATGAGATGAGGGAGTCCCTTCATATCCAGCAGGGTGGTTGGGTCTGCCTGGGCTTTATTTATATGTTTCCCCCCCTCCCTCCTAACAAACAAAAATATAAATAGCAGGGACCTCATCAAGTGACAGGCTGAAATCAGAGGCGAAGCCAAAGGAGATTTGGGAGGGGGGCGCTGATGAAAAGGGAAGATGATGGGAGCCATTAACATGTCTGATGGGCGAAGAGACGCAGAGGATGAGGAAAGAAGGCAGAAGACATTTGCAAAAATAGGCCCAGAGGGCCCTCCTCTCCTAGGTCCGTGTGCCGAGCTCCCAAGAAGGAGCCCGACCTCCCGAGGACCGCTGGGCCACATGTCACCAACAGTCAGTCACACACACACAACTCACACGAGCCAGCTGCACCCCTCGATTTTTCTGAACCCATCCCGATGAGCCGTTCATGCTCCCAGGACATTTCCCTACATTATCCATAAAAAAGGAATACCGGCACGCTGATGGAAACTCCAACACACAGGAGGAGCATTGGGAGGGGCAAAGAAAAACCACCCCGAATGCCACCCTTTCAGAGCCTGGGGCTGGCAGATCCTTAAAAATGAAAATAGCTAAACATGGCATCGTAGGAAGATAACTGGTTGCTCTATCAGCTGGGGCTTCTGTGGCGCTGAGGAGACAGAGCTAGTGGAGTTCCTTAGAACTGGGGTGCTTTGCTCTTGATGTGACTAACAGTGCCCACAGCAGTGTCCTTTCTGAGGAGTCTGGCCTGCCATGCTGGGTCAGATGTCTACTTAGTTGTGGTAGCTAAAGCAAAGAGTACCAGGGGGCTGGGGGGCTGGGGCGATGGGCTCCTCCCAAATTGCTCACTTTACCAGGGCATAAGATCCAGAACGAGAAGGTGTCATTAACTGGTTTCATCACCACCATGTACAGAGGTGCAGTCCCAAGACACACCTCCCCCTTCCCCAGGCAAGTGTGGAGAAGAGGGAAAGAGAGCCTCTTGTCTGCAGATTGCCATCTGGCTGTGGATGTGGATCAGCCCCTGATTGTTAGTCCCCATTCTCTTCCCCAACCATGCTATTACCTGGGACTAAGAGTCAGGGGCTACATTCACGGAATATATGGATCCCTTAACTCCAGGCTCCAATTAGCCAATCGACCTGCCAGTCCTAACTCCCCCTATCTCCATCTTCTGGTTTCCTCACATTGACCGACGGCAACCTTTACAGGTTCTGAAGTCTGCTGGGATCCATCCTAACAATAAAACATAATTCTTACTGGATTCCCTGGAATATGGGGCAAATTTAGAAACAATGCCTGCTTCTAAAATTTGTAAAATGAGGATGATATTAGAGCCTGCATCATTAAATTATTGCATGGATTAAAAGAAACAATAATGCAAAATGCTTACCCCAATTCTTGATTCACAGGAAATGCTTGGTGATCTTTGATTATTACTGTTCCTTATTGCTTATTACTAATAAGGAAACACAGTACAGAGTGCTAGTTCAAAGGCCAGGATTCAGAGGCAGACTGCCTGCCTTGGTTGACTAAATACACCACTTACAAGCTGTGTGACCTTGGGCAATTTAGTTAACCCTTCTGGGCATCCGATAATAATTATGCCTACCACAAAGGACTCTCTGGAAGGTTAACTAAACTACCTAAAAGTGCTAAGAATAGTGATATTTTCAACTCTCTATAATTGCTGCCTAGTCTTATTTACATATTACATTACATTATTACTTATTTACATATCTGTGTGATCATATTCACACATCTATCGACATATATAAAGTCTTCTTACTATAACCATCTGTATGAACTTAGGATCATCTAGCACAGCAGTTCTCATCCTGTGAGTTGCAACCCCTTTGGGGGGTGTTGAATGAATCTTTCACAGGGGTCTCCTGATTCACTATAACTATTATAGTCAAGTATAACTATCCCTGGAGCTCAACCTTCCTGATGCCGTGACCCTTTCATATAGTCCCTCATGTTGTCATGACCCCGGACCATAAAATTATTTTCATTCCAACTTCATAACTGTAATTTTGCTACTGTTATGAATCAGGCAACCGCTGTGAAATGGTTGTTTGACCCCCACATTAAGAACTGCTGTTGTAGATGGATTCTTAATAAATTCCTTCTAATAAAGAGAAGACCCCTCCCCACCAACAACCACCAAAAAAAGCCCACCAAAAACAAAACAGAGGGGGGAAAATAAGGACCACCTGTAACTACACAGATAAATGGCAAATAGTAATTCAGTAGTCCAATCATTTCTTAAGGAGTGAAATCTATCAACAAGGTAGCATTTAGGAGAAATCCAATAAAGGTGGTTTTTCATCAATAAAAGTATTCTGCCACTTTGAAACCATGTCCAAGATTTATTTCCTACTCAATGTAAGAGTTCAGTCTAGGAGTCCTCAAGGCTGTATAGTGGTAATGTGTTGAGCTCAAGAATTTAGCCAAATTCTTTAACTTATATGCACGTGTGTGTGTGTGTGTGTGTGTGTTGTTTTAAGCTCTAGGTTCAACTACCAAATAAACCTGCATGCCACCTTGATATTGTTGCCCTGGAAGCCCGCTGTCCTGTGACATGTACCCTGAAGGAGGTGCCCATGGCACTCTGAGAAGGGAAGAATAAACAATGGGGAGGGTCTGCCGGCAGGCACCCTACCATTATCTCGTGGTTTCCTAGAAGTTATAATGAACTGACCCACTTGGCATATCACATTCCTCCTGACCGGTTTTGTAGTTCCCACCCATGCAGGGCCACGGCTGTCTGACGAAAAATAACCGGCCATTTACCCTGAACTCTGCTGCAGTGGGTGAGGCAACTACCAAGAAAAAGATGCATCCTGCAATTAAAAATTATTCAATAATTCTCACCCGATGTTGCAAACTTAAAACCAGGGGCCCTGAGGGGGGGGGGAAACCCAAAACCCTTTGGGGGGAGGAGCAAAAGAATCAACAAATCTTAGCCTTCTGTCAAGTGAAGTAATATTTAGTTAACATCAAAACCCATATTTTCCTACATTTCCTCCAATTTCATTATTCCGGCCTCGTCTAAATCAAAGATATGTTATAATTCTGAATAATGGGCTAGATGCTGCCTGTGGGGAAATGTTATGGTGATAATAAATAATTTCTGAAAATTATGAATTACTTCTGCCCTCTCAGCTTCCTTCCTTTTGGAAAACAAGTAAATTACGGGTTTGTACAGAAAGTGGGGGACCATTCTCACAGGACCCCGTTCCACATTTGGTGGGTGGGCTCCCTTGGCTTGCTTGCTTCTCCAAGAAGCAAAGATGGAAACGGTGAAGTCAGTGCCACGTGCCTCCACCTTGGGCAGCTTCTTTTCGCGAAGGCGCCGCAGACGAGGACTGAGGGCAGCGATGTGGGTAAGTCCCACGGGAACACGTCAGGGTAGGCCCTGACAGGGTATGACTGTGAGGCAGGAAGTGGGGGGCCGGGGTCGCCCTCTGGTGCCCCCACACTACTGTGCGAAGACGCTACATCCAAATCGCCGGGGTCTGGCACAGGCAAGGGTCTCTTCTTGGAGTGTGTGGCAGCAATTGCCTGGCCACATTCCAAAGCAGTGCTCTTGACCCTCTCAAGTGCATGGAAGGAGAGCCAGTTTTAGCCCCAAACCAACTCAAGGTCCCTTACCACTGTGTACATGTGAGCGTGAGCGTGTGTGCACGCGAGCACGTGTGTGCACACGTAATTACATCAATCTATAAACCTTAAAAATAAAAAGCAATCGTAGCTTTGTGAGCTCAGGGAACAGGCCAAAAGACCGAGGCAAATGACAACTCCAGCCCTCTGTTCCTAATTACAGCGATTTGGGCCCTGTTTATTTTTCTAAATGACATTAGCCCTTGCAAAGGCCTAGTTTATTAAAACGCCCTCCATAAGAATGGCATGCCTCTTAATCACAACCAAATGTAGCTGTATGAATATGACACAGCGAGTGGCAAATAATATTACACAGACATCGCGCCTGTCTTCTAGGATCTTACCATCAAAACACAACAGAATGGCCGGGGTTTCTTGAAGATTGTGAGACACTATTACGGGCATACATTAAACAAATACATAAATTAAATAAGTTAATTGCTGAATTTCATTACATGTTCATTACGTGCATGCCAAGGGCTGAGTGCCATAACTCACTGGAGGAGCTGCTCAAGGATCAAAATATTTATCCCGGGGGGACTGTAACTTAATAACCCCTAAACTTGGTGTGGAGCCTTAGCAAAACTCCACCGTCACAGTGCATGGCTGGACCATCTGACCCAAATGAAGCTGTCAAAAGGAAACCCAGAAAATGCAAGAGGAGGAAACTCCCTGCATTGTGGACACACACAAGAGTGAGGCCGTGGGAAAAATGCACTCCCCCCATCCACACACAAAGCAGCTGAGCAAGGCATGTTCAGAGAACGTCTGTGAGGGAC
>PVJH01019631.1:0-42343 GCA_004026705.1 Nesogale talazaci
CTCTATGTCTTACTATATATTTTGTCTTTTTTGAGATTCAATCGTTATTTTTTCTTAATTTCTATGATTGTATATGATTTCTAATTGTACCTTTACCTCGCCATTTTGTTCTGGTGTTGTTTACTTGAATTCTTCTTTTGCTTCATAATAGCTCTCTTAATTCTCTTCCTGCATCTTCCTTGATTTTGTCTCTAACTTCTACAATGTAGCTCTTGGAGAGTTTATACAATAATCATTTGAGTTTCTAAGCAAGTCATTCTATTGCCATTTCTTCTTCAAGATTTTTTCTGGTTCTTTATCTCGGTCATTTGCTCTCCCCCCCCCCCCCCGCTTGTCCTGCTTTTTTAGGGGCTTTGATACTGTCGCCGAGACATTACAATGTTATTGTGTTTATTGGATGTGTGCCAGTTTGCTCTGTGCCTGTACTTTGTGTTGCATAGCTTTGATGGACAGGAAACTATCAGTGCATGTTCCCTCCCCCTGCTAGCCTGGTTGGAGTGGAGCTCTCACAATTGACTGGGTGCAAGTGTCAGCAGTGAGGGTGTGGGAGCCCACGGCTGCATTCAGCAGCTTTGCTGTGTGGTTGAGGATGCCACTACATTGCTGCTGACATAATTGTCTACCTGGACTGACACCTGGACTTGGGTGCAGGAAATAGCCTCAGTGGTAATGGTTGATAGGTCTGGTGGTGTTTGGTTTCCTGATGGTTAATCCCCTGTCTGTGATTGTCTGTCCATGGGCAGTTGGTACAGAAACTGTACCTGATGGTCCTAAGTGAAGCTGTGTGTGTGCTGGGGGGTGCGGGGCGGGGGGCGGTGCCTTAGACAAGGTACAAGTCTTGGTTTACAGTGGTAGGGGAGGTGGGGTAGGGGCTGTATGGGGCACAGCAAAAGGAGGACCACCAGCTCACAGATGTCCACTAAGAGAGTATTCCCCTGTCAGCTGGAGCCCAGCACAGGGGAAAATGCCGCCGCCAACCTCCGACTTGCAGGGAAGGTGGTCGGATGGCCCCTAGGGGGCGCCGCTGTCCTGCATTCCCCAGGTGTGGGCAGCTGGTGAAGAACAGATAAGTTGTTCCCTAGGCCCCTGGTCCTTGGTGGCCAGGGGAGTTGGATACCACTGATTCCTGGCACAAATAGCTCAGCAAAGATGTGGGTATCCATGATGTGGGGGTCTCTAGCATAGGGGGGGTGACTTCCTCTAGAATTTGGCTCTGTGCGACAAGGGGATGAGAGAGGGATTTGTGGTACTGCAGGTCTTTGGGCCTCGGGCATGGGGTCTGCAGTGACTCATAATGGATGGGGTTGAGTGCACTTAACTTTCACAGGACAGAGCCCACGCCTGCCTCACTCAGCGAGCGAGTGTGGACTTGCACCTGCCTGGGCGCACCAAGGGCCTGGGGCTCCTCTGGGGATGCTGCCTGCTGTATTTCAGTCTGGCTGTGCTGTGTCGCTTCAGCGGGCCTGGCGCTGACAGTATGTGCGTCCCCGTATCTGCCGTGTTTCTGCAGTCTTTCCTCCCCCTCGGCACTCAGTCTGATTCGCTAGCATTGTCTTAGGTGCTCGGGATTCCAAGTGTGCTGACGAGGCATCTAATTCACGGGTTCTCTTTTAGTCTTTTTGTAAGCGTGACATCTTGAGGCATGTGATTAGGGCACCTTCTTGGGGTGCCTTTTGAAGAATGGTTTCTACCTCTTTACAGCATGAACATGTCCAGATTGTGGTTTTAAGGAGTCAAATACAAAAGGCAGATTGGAAACTAGGCAATGATTAGCATACATAGAATTACAAACATTTAAAGGGCAAAGCCTGTTCAACAGTACTAGTGAAATGATTATGATCCACTTAGCACCTATTATTTACCAAAGAATCATAGAGCCATCCTTCTTAACAACTTATGGCACCAACTTCCTGGACAAAAATATGAAAATATTGTTATTTCCCAAAGCAGAACTTTCTTGCAATCTTAATATAAGGGAAACTAGTCAGAATAATATATATTCACTCAAAGTAAAGGTGAAATAACTTCCCTGTTTAATATCTTATTCTGAAATAAAGACTTGCAATCTATAAAGGGTCTTCAAAAATTCATGGAACAGTTGCACTATTATTAAATTCCATTTTCCATGATTCTTTTGCTCCATCCTAGTTTTTCACAATGCATCTCATTCTATGTTATATCAGAAAATATAAGGTCTACATGCTTGATCTAAGAATCTATAAAATTTTTATAAATTGCATCCCATATTTTAGGAAAATCTTCCCAATATATGTAAAAGAACAAATCCTGACCAGTATAATTTTCAAAGAACAGATAGCATTACTTGACTGGAAGATTCATTTTAGAAAAATAAGCTTTTGTGTTATTGTCATTAATTATCTTCCATTGCACCCTGATTCATGGGGACCTCATGCAAGAGAGAAAGAAGGGTTTTCTGTCCCTGCTTCCACTTCACGGTCCCTGTGTACTTGAGCTGCTTATTGTATTTCAAGTGCTGTCAGACATAGGGACTCATTTTCGGTCAGGAGATGGCAGCCTTTTCTGTTTTGATGCATATAGGCTTTTCATCGACATACTTCCGAAAGTAGATCCCCACCCGTTTCTCCCTAGTCTAGACACTGCTGAAATGGGTCCACCCTGGATGGCCCTACAGGTATTTGAAATAACTAGAGGTGCAACTTGGAGCAGGAACCTTGATTGCCTAGTGGTTAGGCATTGGCTTACTAACCACAACGTCAGCAGTTTGAAACCAGCAGTCTTTCCTTGGGAGAAAGAAAAGGCTTTCCACTCTATTGAAGAATCACGGTCTCCAACTCCCATAGGGGCCATTCTCCTCTGTCCCGCAGAGCCGTGCTCAGTCTGAACCAATTCCAGAATCGTGAATTTGGTTGAGTTCTCTGGGTCATCTTTGACCTTGTAGCACCAGGTCAGCCATCACAGTCTGAAACAGCTGGTAGGGATACAAATTCTCTCCATAAAGATGATGCCTGATATCATCAATGGGGTTTGTAAGAAGATAGGCAATCAAGACATGATGTAGCATAACAAAGTCCATCAGTTACCTGGAAAAGCAACACATTGGTATACACATTGCTTTTAACTGATTCTCATCCGCAGCAACTCTGTGTCCAGGGACGACTGGACTCCAGAGGGTTTTCAGTGGCTGATTTTAAAGAACTCGAGAGCCAACTTTTTCTTTTTCTCTTTTAAGTTATCAGCCTTATTTTTAGATGCCAAGCATACTAACATTTTGCGCCACCCAAAGACTCTAGTGAAGACATCAGTTTCACCAAATGGGCAACTGTTTCCTCATCCTTTCTAACGACACTGCTTGCTTTTCCATCAGTCCCCTGCTACTCTGGCTTTTCTCACCCAGGATAGAAAGTCTGTCAGGAGAGTGGTGTCAGCTGCCTAGTTCACAGTGACAACACAGAGCGCGTACTCAGTAAATAGATGTGGAAAGAAGACATGTACATTGTATTCATTACATTTCAATCCTTGATGTTGAAAAGTTAAACTGTCCAGTATTCATAGATGCACTTACAAAACATAATTCTCAGTCTTAGGTAATTTTTGTTAGACTAGTAAGATGGTAATGTACAATGATAAGAATCTTCTAAGAGTGACCTTGCATATTCTATTTTGAGAGCTGAAGAAAACAGTGATTCTATTGGTATTTCTGAAAGAACTGATAAACAATTTGTTTAATTATCTCTCAGAGATTTCATAAAAGCAAAAAAAAAATCCACTAATTATGTTTAAGGATTAATGATTTGTCTATAGGACCTAACTTTATGTTACACACTTAATTAGTGATAATTTACTTTATTGATGTTTGAAAAGGAAGAAACAGATGTAACAGAGAAGTTTAATAATCCAATTATTAACTGTCATAGAGTATTGCTAGGCAAAGAAATGAGTAGTTGAGGAAGCTTTTGATGTGATCTCTATGAAATAAACAGCATGTTTATTTTAGAAATATTAAGTAATTTTAAAAAGATATTAAGAGAGATTTTACTCCTCCAAAAATGTAGCTAACAATCAATGTAATTCTTTGATCACCACTTGGGACTGTATAAAAATCAGGCAACAGGTGAGTCTTGCTGTATTTCACATGTGAGAGAAAACAACAATAAAAATTTGCACTCATGAATGTATCAATATTTTCAAACAAACAAACGGTGTCATGAAGTAAATTCTGACTCATAGTACTAGGAGTATGTACTCCTACAGCAGAAGGAAACAGGAAAGCCCTAGGGACATAGTTGGTAGGCTTTGGGCTGCTGACCAAACAGGTCAACAATATAGCTCCACCAACCGGCCAGCTATTCCATCGGCGAAAGAGGAAGCTTGCTACCCCTGCATAGATTAATCATCTCAGGAACACACAGAAGTAGTTCCAAACTGTTTCATAAGACCCATTTTAGGACTGCAACCCACTGGCTTGGCAGTTCAAATCTAGCAGCAGCAAGGCTGGGTAGCTTCCATGACCACCAGAGGGCAGTGTTGCCCTCCCCCCCCCCAAAAAAAAGGACCCATTTTAGTCAATAATCTCCTAGAGAAGCTTCAATGAAATATCTTCACACATTAAAACCAGATATTTTAAAATCAAGAAGTTAAAAATCAAGCAACCAAATCAATGTGAAGAGGTGGGGAAGTAGTGGAGATCCAAAACCCATCAGCAAGTTAACACATTAAAGACCAGATAAACTCGGGATCATCCACAATGTGTTAAGATGTTAAGTAGTCATCAGAAGTATGTGATAGTTTTAAGCAATGAGTAATGCATAATCAAGATAAGCCTGTTTTTTTTTTATTTTAGGAATACAGGAGGTAGATGTTTAAAGAAACTTTAAAAATAATATTGCATATTATGTCTTTTAGATTAAGAAAAATGACCAATTTTAGTTTCTATAAAACAGGGCAATTTAACATGTTTTCACATCATATTTTCCCTTCTGCTGTTGTTTGTAACTTCTTGTATTGAGCATTTGCTATCACTGTTGCCTATAATAGGAGATACTTTTTCAGATGCAAGAAATAATGAGTTTTTGGAATTTAGCACCTTAGGATATTATTAAGGCAACTAGATGTTAATGTAAAAAGTTTTACATTATTAGCATTTCAAAATCTAGGAGTGCTATTTAGGTTTTAGCAGAAAACTTCCATTCCAATTATTTATTTTAATTGTTAGCTGTGCAACCTTACAGACCTGTTTTCTTCTACATTTTTATTCTGATGACACTTGGCTTTTGAAAATACTTTATGCATGAGGAATTCTTGCTTATCCACTTAACCTCATTCATAAAATCAATTCCTAATTTCCCAGCTATCACTTATCACTTGACTGTTTAATCAAGGGGAATAAAACAAAACAAAAATTATTTTCCTTAACTCTTGGATCTTTTCTTGGGTAAAAGGCTGATTTCCTCATTAATCATCAGAAAAAAATAAATGTTAAATTATATGTACCAGATTTTCTGCTGGCTTAAAAACTATGGGAGAAATAGTTTTACTGGAAAAAATGCCATTTTTTTTCCCTCCTGAGTTAGACTCAATGTGATCCAATTTGGGACTTAGTTTAAATTTTATACATTGAAAAGTGTAGAAAATATGTTAGGTTTATAAGGAGTCAAATCCTATCTTTGGATGCAAATGACTTCTGTGTTGATTTTCATCTTTATTGCTTGCAGTGAACCAACTCTTACTGCAGTGACGCATCTACTGTAGCCAAACTTGTCTTTAATATGATAATTTTATTTTTCAAATGTTAAAAAATTATCTCCCCTTGATAGAAAAATAACAAGTGCTTGAATGAAAATAGAAGGAAAAAACGGTATTTTATATCATAATTAGAATATTTCTTTTTCATAATTGGGTATCCAAGTATCTGCTCACAATTTCCATGTAAAACTTCATCGGAAGGACATTTAATGTGCACAAAGTAGCATTTCACATTCTAGGATGTGTGCCATTTCCATTCGTGTTCCAGCTTTCTTGATTTCTCCTGCAATCAACTTTCTCAATGATTCTTACAAAAACCATAAAAATGTGCGTGTCATGCAGAGTATTATTCAGACATGTTATAGTCCAAAAACACATACTTATCATTAAGTTTTCTACCTATCTCTCTTTCTACCTATTTATTTTTGTCGCAGGTAAAACCTTACCCCTACATCAAAAATTTTGAATCTTTTGACTTGCATCTTAAAAGGATAGGGGATAATATCTTTGAATTGTATTGTTTAGTCTGCTACTTTTTAAGGAGATGATTTCCAATGGAAAGTCTAATCATTTTCTCTCCCCTCTTCCCCCTCTTCCTTCCCTCTCTCTTCTCATTTACAGATGGGCCTCTGGGCCCCCGGGGATTAGCTGAAGCTACGGAGATGTGCACTCAAGAGTGCTTGGTTTTGGGCCACTCTGATAATTGCTGGATGCCTCCTGGATTGGGTCCATATCAGCACCCTAAATCTCCTCTCTCAACCTTTGCACCCCAGAAAGAATGGGCCAAGAAGGACAAGCTGGTGAATGGGCACACTCTGTCGAGAGCCTGGAAAGAAGACAGCAGCAGGAACCAGTTTAATGACCGGAAGCAGTATGGCTCCCACGAAGGCCATTTCAACAATGGCAGCCACATGGCAGACATTCCTCTGGCAAACCTGAAGTCCTATAAGCAAGCAGGAGGCGCACTCGAGAGCCCTAAAGAGCACCAGCTCTAAGAGCAGGCGGTGGGGCCTACTGACTTTCCTCTCAATAGACATGCTAATCCCTGTGTGTCCGAGCTTTATGTATTCAATAGATCTCTACAACTATGCCCCTGAGAGCAGGGATATGTATAACTTTGTTTTAGCACCATGGAGGATAGAATGATTTGCAACATAAGGGAGAAAATAGTTCTAATAGCCCGTGTGGTCTTGTTTACTAGAATTGATTAAACTCTCGAGCTATCTCTCCATTGTGCAAATTTCGTTGTAGTTATTTTTAAATTGCATTTTGTTTTTGACCCTGGACTGCTGCTATGAACAATAGAATATGCATTTGGAGAGTAAGAAAGTTCCGTGGATTAGAGTGACTGACAAACATATCCAGTTAGAAAAGTGTGCTCTTTTTTGTCATTGATTTGTGCTCAGATCACTATACTTGACATTATACTTCAAACAAAACTTAAACAGATAAGCATTAAACCTAATTGTGCTGTTAACAACCAACGTTAGTGGACACCTGTAAGTCAATCAGTGTTAAAGTATTTGTAAATAGAAGCAAGTTATTATTAACAACTTTTGTGTATTTATAACGTTCACCTAAGATGTTGTAACATAATTCTGTGTTTTATGGTTCCTTCTTTCCTTTTTTAGTTTTTAAATTTTTTTCTTTCTGTCTTTGCTCTACCGTTTCTTTTAGTGATGGTGTTTCTGCATTAGTAGTCTGTCCGACACACATTGTTCAGGATCTTAAACTCTTGTGTTTATAAAAGGTTCTGGAATCTTGCTTCTTGTGTGATAGCTTATAATACTGGA
Organism: Nesogale talazaci; assembly: GCA_004026705.1. Classification (NCBI taxonomy): domain Eukaryota; kingdom Metazoa; phylum Chordata; class Mammalia; order Afrosoricida; family Tenrecidae; genus Nesogale; species Nesogale talazaci. The sequence goes on from PVJH01019631.1 coordinate 7,518, forward strand.
ATCCTATTTTTTTTAAAGTAATTCCATAATGAAACTGAAGCATTGCCATAAAAAAGAAAAAGAACTTCTGTGAGAGCTTGAAACTCAGAACCTTGTCTTGACATTCTTTTTTTTCAAAAGTAGAAAAAAGCAAAATCACTTGATATCATTAAGTGAGAACATAATGGGAGCATATAATCCTTCAAAAAGTGATATTCTATCCTGTACTTGTCACTCATGCAAAACTAATATATCAAAATTAGCATATATTGAAGAAACAATCACTATTCAAAACTAGTTTAAATTTGGGCAACTGTGTGTCTACAACTTTGTTGAAATGGCAGAGTTTGTGTTGATCCTCATATACAATAATGTTGTTGTAACACAAGTGTTATTAGACCATAGCCACAAAATATTTAATGTGTTGTGCCTTCATGATGTAACAGAACATTCTTCAGGTAGGCTAGTTGGGGGAAATAAAGGGATAAATCTCTAATTATTGCTGTTTAACTGTTTGTTATCATAGTTGGTCAATGCCTGGCAGGTACCAGCATCTCGTCACTTCGGTCCAAACATAGTGACGACTAATGTTAATAAGATCTCAGTTGCACGTGCAAACAAATCCAAATTTGAACATTCTTAGGAGGTTTTTGTTAAGGCATGACAGATGATTTAAACAAATAAATAGCATGCAACAAAATGTCTTTATTGAAAGAAGTGAAAGTTATCTTTATGCCATGGTTCAACATCAGTTTAAAAGTAAAAAAATAAATAAAAAGAATAAAAAAAGGTTTGCTAATCTGATAGTTAATTTGTTCTTACCAAAAAATAAAATTACTTTGTAAATAGCAGTTCACTTTTTCCACAGTATATTGGAAAATATTGGGTAGGGGTGCATTGCTTATTGCAGTACATTTTTGTCGGTTTGTGAGGGGTGTTTGATGACTTTGACAGATTAAATATCTAAACAATTATCCTTGTTACTGCTTTGCCAGTTCTACGTTATTTACAGTTATTCAGCTCTTGCAATAAATGTTCTGAATTCCTGATTGTAGTGTGTTAATTCTTATAAAACATACAAAAAGAGTATTTCTACTCTGTAGGTTGGAATATTGTTTATTGATAAAACTGAATTTTTAATTAGAAATTGACAAAGATTTGTTTAGGTTAAACAGCTGAGTTCTGAAAATATACCTCCAACCTAGAGTTAATTTCTCTACTGGTCTATGCCTCTTTAGTCTAGGTAAATAGTAGACAAACTAGGTTTGCTTCCAATTGAAGAGTTTACATGTGTCACCAAAGTGAAATTCTAAGTAAAAACCTAAGAAAATAGTACCAGTAAGCTAGGGAGGGCAACATCTTGTTTGTTTATTTTTAAAATGATATTTCATAAAAACAGATTCTCACTTTAAGTATTATCCTATGCCAAAAAGGTCATTGTGAGATAAAGATATTGAAGAAAAGGTCAAAACTTTATATTTCTTTCTGATTAGGATGACAGGCACAAAATATTGTCAAGGAAAAGACATAGCAAACTTATGCTTCCCTTTCACACTCATCATGGGACAACTGAACCAGTATTCACTTATAGATTTTAGGTGCAGATAATAAGCCTGATTCTTCGTCAAGAGCACTTTGAATGTTTGGGAATAGACTCTGGAGTCAGAGATGTGACGTTGTCTTCACCAGTGTCTGCATGTGATGCCAAAACATTCATACTTGATTAAGGCCGATTGCAATCAAATTAGTTACCATCAAGTGTATTCAGACTAATGTGGACACTGTATGTGTCAGAGTACAATTGTACTTCCTGGTATCTCCAATGGTTGACACTTTGGAAATCACTCACTCTTTTCCAAAGCACATGTGAGTGGACTCAAATCTTTAACCATCCAGTTGATATCTAAGCACAGTAACCATGTTTTCTATACAAGAAACTCTTGCATAGGCCAGAACTTACTCCTTTAGTTTCAAGTCCTCTCTTTTTTCTCCAAGGAGAAGGTAGTTAACTGCCGAAGGGCGCAAACATTCAATACATCTGGGGACTGAAAACTAAATAAGTAATCCATAGTCCTATTGTGGCTGTCTTAGATCTAACTGACTCCAAAGCAACCCTATTAATCAGAGTTCCCTAGGCTCTAAATCAGAGTTTACCAAGGTAGGCGAGACTGCTGCTAGGGGTTGCTGGAACAGTCCAGATCACTGCAGCAGCAGGTACCTATACTTTAATCTGGATTATGGTCTATAGTACAAAAGACATTCATTTCCAAGGGCATGCTGAGAATTTTTTTTTCATAAAAAAAAGGGGCAGTAGGCCAAAAAAGTTTGGAAACCTATGCTCTCCAGAATTATGAAAGCAGTCGGCCAGTTCTTTTGTTCTACAGAGGCAGCAGACTAAGGTAAGAACCCTTTGTCCCCCAGGGCTCCCTGCTATATTGTACAGCCATGGCATATTATGAATCATCATTCCCCTCAAAACACCAGCCAAATGAATTTCTCAGATATACATGAAGCCTATCAAAACAATGACTTTTAGATTATGGTTGTCAGATATCAGTACTAATTACTAACAGATTTTCTGCAGCAGGTATAGAAATGAACTTTATGCAACCAATACAGATCAACTTGCGTGAGCAAGGTACATAAACCCTTCTATAAGGCATGCATACACATAGTATTTATTAATTAATTAACAATTGAGAAGTCATTCTGTTGCACCCATGTGGTTAAGCTTATCTCCTATAGCAGAGTGGTGTTTTCTTTCCTCCCACCCCCCATGCTAAAGCTAGAAATGCAGCTGAGGCCCAGAAGCACATCCTGTATTTATTAAACTGCCTTGGATCAAAGCCAGGAATAGTTAATTACTATTAGTGAGGAGTTTTGGCAGCGAGGGATGAAAGGGATGCCGCGTCAGTCTCAAGTCTTATGTGGATGCCAGAGTGTTGCTTTGTAAGAGCGCAAACCAAACTATGAAAAGGAGGAGTGGTGTTGGGAGGCTCAAAATGCTTCATTGTCTGCCTTTATTTTAAACAGAGCTGATCTTCTCTCCCTAAAGGAAATGACTCTATGTGTTCGTGTGAGGGAGAATGCTGTAAAAATCTCTCCATGTCTTTAAAGTCACAGGGATCACATAATGAATTCTCTGTAGATTCTTCTTCCCGGACTACAAATGCAAGCCTAGATTTTCGTAGAAATTAATGAGGCTTTCCATTTTTGATATATGAATCGATATGTACACACATACACATATATATTTCTTAGTACTAAAATACCTTTTCAAGCTGCAGACTATTAGAACTTGATGAGTTTGATGATATTCTATGTATGTTCAGTTCACTCCAAGTATATATTAGTAGGCAATTCAAAATATATCTTTTAAATTAAGGTCTGTATCTTGGAGACCTGTAAAATACGCATGAAGATCTGTATTTTATATAAACTCCCAACTCACTGCCAGCCAGTTAGCTTGACTCAGAGCAACCCCTAGGACACAGTGGAACAGCTCCTGTTAGTTTCCAATGCTGTGGAGAGTATCATTTTTCTCCCTGTGCTAGCTCGTGGATTGGAACTGCTAACCTGGTGGTTAGGAGTCCAACATATAACCTACTACACTGAATATTTTATATGTTTTATGTAGTAAATACGATGTATGTATAGTATATATAAATCATAGCACGAATGTATATACATATGCTAATCAAACATTTTTTATACATTTCATTGTTTTTGCCCTTGTTACATGTTGTCAAGTTATTTTGGAGTCCTTATATACAATGCAGCAAACACTGCACTGTCCTGAAAATAGTTTTCATGTTTAAAGCCATCCGTATAACTCTAAATATGAATCACATTCAAATGAGTACTGTCTGTTTTTTATCACCATAAAAAACCACTCTGCAAAATATACAGTAAATAGCTGCCATGAAAATTAGTCTTTCATTTATTTGTTAAATGATCTCTTTTTATTAGATTATGTATTGCAAACTGTTTTAGGCTGGTTTTCTAGAGAAACAAAACCAGAACCCTCAGACATGTTTTTTTTTAATCATATTATTGGGGTCTCCTATGACTCTTATCACAATCCACACATCCATGCATTGTATACCAAACACATTTATACACTTGTTGCCATCATCATTCTCAAAATATTTGCTTTCTATTTAATTCCTTGAAATCAGTTCCTAATTCCCCTACTCCTCCGCATCCCCCTCCCGCATGAACCCTTGAGAATTTATAATTATTATTATTTTGTCATGTCGTACACTGTCCAATGTCTCCTTCATAGACATGTTTTATAGGGAAAAAAAAAAAAAACTTGGTCAGGAATGAATTTTATGTCAGGAAAGCAGCCCCGCCTACTCCAATTCAAGTTCATGGGTCCAATCATAGCTGGCAACTCCCAGACTCCTGCAACTGTCGGCAGATGAAGCTGGGAGATCACCAGCCTGTGGGTGCAGAGCCATGTGGGTCTAAGGTCAGCAGGAATGTGGCAGGATGCCCCAGCTCCCGAGGCGCACAGGCTGCTTGACGCCAACCCAATGGCCCGGTGTGAAATGCAGGCAAACGGGAAGGCAAAGGGGGACAAGGGAACACAAAGCTCTTCTGAGCACCTCTTAGAAAAGACCACTCCCCTAAGGAGACCTCATTCATTTGTGGCCTGATTGATAGGTGCAAGTTGACATGAAATCTAACCATCTGAATAGTTCTTTTTGAATTCATTCAAAATCGGAAATTATGAGTAACACATGTTTGAGTATATGTTCAAGTGTATGGATTTTCAAAGGATATATCAGGTCTGTTTTAATACAAATCTAGTTTTTCACAGATCTTTGTCAAAACCTTTATTCTAGCAAGAGTTCTTTGTATAACATCAAAATTAATCATTTGTTTTTATATTGTTGATATAATCCCAAATAACTATTTCCAGCAGCACTATTCAAAATATTTACAATGGAGTTTTAAACAGCGAACATCTCCAATAATATGATATTAGGTTATTTCAAGTGAATTTATTCTCTTTTTTGTATTTAGCTATATTGTTTCATCTGAATTTTCACATCAAGATTTACAGTTAAATTATTTTGTGGGATGTGCTTTCATTTCATTGCATAAAATTATGAAAACAAGTGTGGCTGCATTAAATCCATACTTCATTTTTAAAGTGTTGCTACAAAAGCCTATAAATATTCATTAAACAAAAATTTCCAAATGTTAAGGCATATGCAGGACTACATATCTAGGTATATATGTTCCCAAAGGTGGTACTTCCATATCTCTAGGTCTTTTCTGAAAACTAGATTTCTGCTATACCAATGTGTATATCAGACATCCCTGATGCACTTAAATCAGTTTGTTTTAAACATTCTTTGACTTTTGGGGTCAGACTGGGGGCTGACAAAGGACGGGTCACGGGTGTGGGGTGGGTGAGAGAAGATTATCTAACACGATGCTCCAAGAATCTTCCTGCTACCCTTGGTGAACAAGCAGGTGTCTTGTCGTGATAGGAAAACTTCTTAGACGCAAGTTTCCTAGCTTTTTTTTAACAAATGGAGTTTTCTGTTTTCATTTTCTTAAAATATCTCCGTAATAAGCCCTTGTGATTACCATGTGACCTCTGAGAAAATCTATCATGTTTTCCTCTTTAGAATTCTCTCCCCAAAGCCACTATCATTTCGGAGCTGGCACCTCTGCCTTGAATTTAACTGGCCTAGCAAGTTTCCTTGGAGACTTCTGTTTTTTTCAGACCTCTCTTTTCAAGGCACCCTAATGGCACTAAAGCAAATTCATTACTGAGTATAGGCTGCTTATCAATTATAGTACATGGATTATTGAGTTGTTGAAATTAAATCGTTAAGTGATTACACACTATTTACACCAACAATGGAGGTTATTAGTTAAACAAAACTTTCAATAATATTCATTGACAGTGTTAGAACCAGGCTGATCAGATTAAAATGTATTTTAGTAAAGCAAGAGGGCATTAAAGTATTGAAGTATATGATAACCTGATAATCTCCAGTTCTCGACCTTTAGTATGATGGTCTTTTATCTCTTCTCTCACCCCATCATTCCATTCTCAAGTCCAAGGTATACAGGTAATTTGAAGGGGAGCCCAGTTCACTTAATACATATGTTAGTCTGGGTAGAATAGATAAACAAATTCATAAATATGCATATATATATATATATATGAGAGGGTTTTATATAATGGATAATTGTACATTAAGAAAACATCCCAGTCCAGGTCAGATCAAGTCTGTAAGTCTGATATTAGCCCACATGTCTGACAGCAATCTATAAAATCCTTCAGACTCACAAAAAATATGCAATAATGCCAAAGACAGGACAATTCTAAGTGAGTGGGTAGAAAGTCTTTGGATTCAGTGATGTTGTCAGCATCTCAGCACTGGCAGGAGTCTCCATGTGGCTTCTCTAGGTCCAGGTTTCTTGCTGCATCAGGGTAGGTCCATGTGGTTTCTCCTCAGGGATGTCTCGAGGGGAGCCAGCCTTGTCAGTCGAATCTCTCAGGCAGCAAGCACTGTCAGGAGAAAGTGTCCAAGAAGTGAACCAAGTGAGATAGTGTCTCCTGCATCTAAGAAGGAATTACATCATTGCCCATAATTCTTAGGAGGAGATCATGCCTACACAGAGGTCTCATTGGCTATCTTCAGATTGACGGGCTAGACTCCACCCCTACCCTCTTAATCCTCAAATTGACACCAAATTCGATGATGTCACAATAGGGTTTCCACATTGTTTCTGGTGTGGCCTCTGAAGGATGTTGTGGGTCTGGAAAACACATAGTCTATAACACAAGGTGCCATTAGTCTGTAACATCGTCTGGGTCCCAAGGAACTGAATAGAAACTAGGTCAAATGTGCCTGACATAGCTTTCTTTATAAACAATCATGTGATTTAAATACACAAAGTGTAACTAACAGGGTAGTTCTCATTGTGACACTAAAACCTGGCGAATACATATATGCAACTGATCTCTCCCTCCTTATGCAAAAGATTTTTTTTCCTAGCTTCTTGGCTATAACAAAGACTTTTATGTTCTTTCATCAGTCCATGCCTGTTGTCTGTTGTTACACAGCATTAAGCTGGTCCCACACATAATGAACCAATGTACAACCAAACAAAATAGTTCTCTGCACCATAGTCACAGTGTTTGAGGCTATCATTGCATCTAGTATATCAATTCCTCTCCTTGGGGATCTTCCATCTTATGTTTCCTCACACTTACTAAGCAACACACCCTTTCGCCGAGAATGGTCTCCCCTCTGCGGATGTGTCCAAAGTCAATGAAATGAAGTTCTGCTACTCTCACATCTAAGAAGCATATTCTGGCTGCACTGCTTTATTTTCTCCCTTTAATTGAAACTATGGCAATTTTATTTTCATTTTCTTTCTTCCTTTTTAAAAAATCATTTTAATGAGGGCTCATACAACTCTTATCACAGTCCATACATCCATCTATTGTATGTCAAGCACATATGTATATCTGTTGCCCTCATCATTCTCAAAAAATTTTGCTTTCTCTTTAAATCCTTGGTATCAGCTCCTCATCTTCCCCTCCCTCCCTATTCCCCCCTCCCTCATTTAACCTAGGTAATTTGTAAATTATTATTTTGTCAGATCTTCCACTGTCAGGTCTCCCTTCACTCACTTTCTTTTTGTCCATATCCCAGGGAAGAAGTTACATGTAGATTCTTATAATCGATTCCCCCCTTTCGTCCCCAACTTCCCTGTACCCTCCAGGTATCACTCTCACTATTGGCCTTGAAGGGGTCATCTATCCTGAATTCCCTATGTCTCCAGTTCCTATCTATACCAGTGTAGGTCCTCTGATCTAGCTGGCTTTATAAGGTAGAATTTGGATCATGATAGTGGGGGAGGGGGTTGGGGGAGGAAGCATTTAAGAACTAGAGGAAAGTTGCACATTTCACCATTGCTTCACCCTGACTGGCTCATCTACTCCCCCACAAACTTTCCAAGAGAGATTTGTGTTTTATTTTGGCATTCCATAGTTCTTTCAGAATTTTCTTTTTTTGCCACTACTGTAATTGCAATGTAGCACTTCTTCAGCCTTCCTTATTCAGTGCCAGGATTGACTGGATGGTCGTGAGCATTTTTGAGACATTTAAAAAGACCATGGCTTGCGTTAAGTGCTCCTGACTCCACAAAATGATCTCGATGCCGTTCAGCACTTAATAGAGGCCTCAAGATGGACTTACCCCCTTGTGTTGTTCGTTTGATCACTTTACTACTGCTTCCATGAGTACCGATTGTGGAGCCAGGCAAGATGCAATCCTGGACAACTCCAATATTTGCTCTGATTCTCCTGATGCAAACTATTGGTCCAGTTTCAAGGCTGTTTGTGTTTTCTTTACAGTACACTGTAACCAATATCTAAGGCTAAGGTCATTGCTCTTCCTGAGCTAGTGCTTAAGGCCTTCCCCACTTTGTAGGATTCACATGTTGCAGGTGGTTGCTAATCCTGATATAGCATTTTTATTCATATAATCAAAATCCTTGAGTTTCTTAGGCCTCAATGGTTAGACTTGTTTATGAATATATTTGACCTGATCATTCCAAAAAAATGACACTGATTTTCCATGGTATGTTCTAGATTTTGAAAAACTGAATGCATGCTATGTACCACACATTGTTCTGCTCAACCAATTAAGAAAAACAACAGGACATTTTAATGTAGTGTTAGCTAGCTTGAGACAGAGGAAATGTATTCTGGCTTTATTTAAAACAGTTTGTGGTAGGTCAAGTCATACTTCACAAAGTGTCCTCTAAGCAAAAGAAATATTTGAACAGTGAAAATGACAGGAGCTTGGTATTTTCCCCAAGGATCACTTCTCCTTTATTAGGAACTGAACAGCAAAAGTCACACTATGTTTTCTTAAAAAGAGTACCTGGAGTAAGAGAGACTCACAATAAATAATGGTGACATAATTGGCCGTGTGTTTACTGATAAACACAAGGTCAGCTATGTGAGCACACCAGACACTCTGCAAGAGAAAGATGGGGCTTCTGCTCCCATAAAGGCTTATAACCCTGACAACCCACAGAAGTTTCACTCTGTCTTATAGGGTTTCTGTGAGATGTAATCAAACGACTGGTATCTATTTTGTCACAGTAAATAGAGATTCAAATGCCCTGAAACCCAATAGATCAGTCAGAGTTAAAACTAGCTTTATTAAAATTATAATGTTCCAATTTTGTTATAAGCTATCCCAACTTTCTTCACCTATGCACAAAGTATCTTCAAAGAAAAGTTAGAAGGCTTCTCATAAAGAAGCTTAGAATAAACATCACCTCTGAAAATTTAACATGAATTATCCATCAACTCCTATGTATTAAAATGTGTTTTGAAAGTTTTACTGCAAACTTTGAAGAAGAAAAATTTTAATCTTATTATATCTATATATGAAAATTGCTGTGAATGCTTAAGTTTTCCAGACACTCAACTGTCCTCACTACTTTCATAAGTATGCTCATTCAAAGTTTCTTCCCACTCTTCTCAAGTTGTGTTCTGGTTTTGCTGTATCCAACTTAAAGTCTCTGTGAATACTGCATGGTCTCCCACACCAAGAAGAAAAAGCCATTGTCATCAAGTCAAATCAAGTTCATATTGACCAGGTAGCATGGAGGATAACTAGCTGTCCCTTTGGGTTTCCAAAAATTTAACTCTAAAGATTGCAGAGTGACTAGTGTGCTCAAACTACTGACTGATTGGTAGTTCAATTTGTAATGAACTAGTCATAGATCCTTCTACCGCTTCCCTTGAAAGTCCTTTAATACCTAAATATTTTTCAAATACTTGTCTTTCTTCACTCTTCCTTCAAATTTTGGGTCTGAATTTTTCTCTTATTTAGATCTAAGATGACAAATTAATAAATTAATATAACTTAACAACTGAAAATGTAGTGGAACACCATTTCTAAGAAATGAGAGCTAATGTGGTTTATCCAATGCAATTTTATGCATCACTATGCCAAAGAACTCAAGGAAAAGGTCTAAAAACTGAGAAAAATTGTTACCGTTGTAGGCTGTGCTATTTTTTCAGCATATAACTTGAATAAGCATGGTGAGAGGATACAACCTCCATACATACCCTCTTGGGTATACACCATGCAGCATCCCCTTCTCTGTTCACACAACTTTATCCATGTACAGGTGTCATATGAATATGATAAAGGGACATAACTAACTCTTTTCCTATTTCCAGAATGTAATAGTACTTAAGTAAAAAACCCAATAAATTAACCATTCCTTTATTTAAAAGCATATTAAAAAACAAGATAGAGAAATGAGTATTGTAAGGAATTTAATAGGTATATATATATTATGGAGCTCTTTGGGGACTTTTAGAGGTATGTGTGAAATTACAAACACCCTTCACTCTGCTCAAGGCCAATTATTAATGCCATGGGGATCTCCACCCTGAATTCTTCTGGTCCATTCTTCTCAATACTCTCTATAATTTTTGCTCCTCACAATCGAATGCCTTTGCATTTTCAATAAGACAGAAATAAATATCTTTAATTATGAATTTTCTTTATTTTGGTGACTTTTTTTTTTTTTACATCACAGTCTGAGGTATTATACTCGATTTCCTCTGGGTCTATCACCATTGTCTTGGGAACTCATCTAATATCATAATTTTGATTACCTTGATTAATTAATCCAATATCTATTTTCAGAAGAATATCTACCCTAGACCCCACAATTGCTAATCCAGATTCTTATTTAGAATCTACTAGGTATTTCATCAGTACCAATCACTGTCACGTTGTTTCCACCTCATGGTGATCCCAGGTGTGTCTTGCTGGACTTCATAACTGCTCCAGGGGCTATTGTTTCAGAACTAGATTTGCAGGGGTCCTCAGGGGTCTCTGGGTGAACTTGGCTTTCCGATTTTGGGTTAGAAGCCAAATTAGCAACCCACCCAGGACCACAGGCATTTGCTAGATTTCTCAAAATGAACATTTACAACAGAACTCTTAATCTTCCCCAGTACACACCTCCTCCTCACTCGTGTACACACAAATGTACACAGATACATAGCTCTTACACCCAGTATTTTTAAACTTTCAGTTAATGATACCCTCGCCTCATCACCCATTAACTCAAACCCAATAATTGGCAGTTATCCTTGTCTTTCCTCTATCACAGGATTGGGATTTTTTTAAGTACAAAATTCTACCAGAACTGTCACTTTGCCAAGAACTTGCATCGTCTAGTGCAACTACATAGCAGTATCTCCCTCCTACCCTAACACACAATCCTCCTAACTCATCTTTACTTTCCCAAAATCTGCCCCATTCATTGCTACTAAGCAAATATCAATGATCTTATTAAAGCTTGCGTAAGTTAGATATGTCATTCCTCTATATTCTAGAGCTCACACATTTTGCTCAGATCAAAAGTCAGACTGCTTGTAAGGTCCTATACATCCTACAAGTCTGAATCCTCCTTTGTCTCCAATCTCGTTCTCTATTCTATTCCATCTTATTCTCTCCAGTGTGGTCCACTGGCTCCTCACTGCTCAAACATCCAGAGCACCTGCACCAGCCTCTTCTCTGCTTATCATGGACTTTCTAGATATTTGAAAATAAGGTTTTCTTATCAGCAAGCCTTGGCTTAAAAATCTTTTCCATTACACTTAGTCTTGTCATGCAGTTTCAAAATTACAACTCCTCCAACAGTCCCCAGGTGACCCATGGTATTCACTCTGTGTTCACAATGCTTTTTTTCTTGTCTTCATCCACTGGAAGATATATGCCACAAGCACAAATATGTTAGGAACTCTTGATCACATATGGTTCCCCTCCTTTATAATAGGGTTTAGAACAGGATATATTCCATAAATATCTGACCAGCAAATGAAGAACAAGTGAACTACCAATCCATCTCTCATCTTCTTTTTCTAATTGATGTAGGTTGTATACATCATATGTGACACAATTGGTCTCAGTTATCAGATGGGTAATAAGCTGCTTATAAAGATAAATACTAACTAGTTCCTTTCCAGGGTACATAATTGGGGGAAAGGTAGCAGCATCTATAATTTACACACACAAAAGTGAACCACTGCACTCTCCACATTTTCCTATTCTCCTTTTTTTCTATGAATTTATGGGAACTGGTTCAATTTCCTCCCGGGATAAGATAGACTGCTGCCAGAATTTTCAAGTGCAAATGATTTCTTAAAGGCATTTGCTGCCACGGAAGGAGGTACCAGCAAATACAATCACTTCCATTTTACCGCTCCTATTCTGCTGCATTCCTGGTATAGCCCGCAGCCCAGCTCTGCCAATCCCTAATGAGGACACACTGGTTGTGACCTCACGCTCTTAGGGAAAGGCTCAGGTGATCTCAGTTACCATGCTGTAACACATATCAAATCACCAACAGGCCATCAATTAGTTTGTTTGTTTCTTAAAACGTATACCTCCCAGATAAATAAAACTGAGAGAAAAAAAAAGGAAAAGGGAAATGTGGGTCTTTGTGTGTACACACCTGTAATTCTAGGTACATGTGATTTAGCAAACAGGGCACAGGACATAGGCACTGGGGTAGACAAAGGGTCTGTATCACTTAAAGCTCTGAACTGGAGCCTTTTATCAGGCAGCATCCCATGGGGCCTGTACCTGGGCATAAGACAAAAACAAAGTTAAACTGGAAGAAGTGACATGTATGGTGTAATTAGCTGGGGGTTACGATTCTCTTGTAAAAATACCTTTGTTCATCATTCTTGGGTATTATGTGTGTTGGTCACTCTAGCAATTTTGTCTGGGTATTTGTAATCCAAGAGTGTCGCAATCCGATCCAGAAATAGCCAGGATATGAAGTTGAACACATTCTGCAAAGATAGATTAAGAATTTCTAGCCAGAACTCAAAATGAAGTCAGGATAGCCCAGAAATATTGTCTCATGCCACTTATGTGCCCATGTCTGCATATATATTCCTGTTACTAATTCTGTATGCTTTTTCAATGGCTGACCACACATTTAACTGGGATTATTTTGGACCAAGACAAAACACACATAAAGATACATTTGATTATTCAGCATCTTATGTATCATATTTTAATTTTTCAATGTTTGGTAAGTAATGTATCATTAACTTAATAATTTTAAATGAAAAATGTTTTAAATTTTACCATTACTCAAGCAGTAGTTTGTGGGAATCACGGATTTCCTCTATAAATTGCATGAAATGTTTATTTCTTTTCACTTTTCTGAAAATGCTAACTGAAAATGTTAAGTTATTCATTTCTTCAGTTACCTGGATTAGAAATTCTGCCTTTTGGAAACCATTGTAACACTGGCACTTGAGCTATTCCTTCAATGACGTCCAGCCCTCTCGTGCCTTTTGCTTCTCTTCTCAATGCTAGGGGGAGTGTTGCGTCCTCAGGAACATTTAGCATATCCAGTGGAGGGGATACTTTCTTGTTCGTTTGTTTATTATTTAGAGTTTTAAATTTTTTGTTGGAAACTCATTCAGCACTTATCACAACCCATACATTGATCCATTGTGTGAAGAACATCTATACATATGTTGCCATGATCTTTTTCAAAATATGTTCTTCCTCGTTGAGCCCCCGCCATGAGCTCCTCATTTCCCCCTCCCTCTCCAACCTTCCGTCCCCCATGACCCCTTGATAATTTATAAATTGTTCTCTTTTTCATGGTTTACACAAACCTTGGTTTTCCTTCACCCACATTTCTGCAGCCTGCTCCCAGATGGGCCTTAGGTTGATCATTGGTCAGTTCTTTACTGTCCCCCTACCACCTCCATCCTTTACTCTCCTAATATCACTGCTCCCTTATTGGTCCTGAGGGGTTTATCTGTTCTGGATTCCCTGTGTTAGGCGCTCTTATCTGTACCAATATACATGTGATGGTCTAGTCAGATTTGTAAGCTAGAATTGGGATCATGGTAGTGGGGGAGTGATGAGGAAGCATAAAAGAAGTAGAAGGTTGTGTGTTTCATTGGTGCTATAATGCACCCTGATTGGCTCTTCTCTTCCTTATGCCCTTCTTTTTTAAAAATCATTTTATTGGGGGCTAATCACAAGATACACATACATCATTTGTGTCAATACACCTTTTTTTTGAGGGGGGCGGCTCATACAACTCATCACAATACATTCATACAACCATTGTGTCAAGCACCTTTGTACATTTGTTGCCATCATCATTCTCAAAATATTTGCTTTCTATTTGAGCCCTTTGTTTCAGCTCCTCATTCCACCCACTTCCCCGCTCCATGGAGGGTAAAATTTCATAATCTGCCACCAGCAAGATGCATATATGTCTAAAGATGAACAGAAATTTACTTTTACCTAAAAGCATGCTTACATAAAATTCTGTTTAGGATCTAAAGGATAAATATCCTTGGTTATGAAAGAGATAAACAAAAGATTGCTAAAATCTTTACAGCACTAATGGAAGATAACATAGAGACAAAGCTAAGGTGACAAATTCCTGGCACAGATACACTATAAAATATAATTAAAAATGTACTAACAAAAGAGAAACAAGATTACTGACACTTCCTAAAAATGAAGAATTATGATCACCATGAAGACTTTTCCCAAAGGAGCACAAAGATGGTCTACAGACTGCCAATGCAAATTGGAAACAACTTGTCTGACAAGGTCTAATTTCTACAAAATAAAGAAAATTTCAACAACAGACAGACAAAAAAACCCAATCAATAAAATCAACAAAGAACATGGGTAGATACTTCATCAAAGAAGACATCTAGCTGACAAGCACATTCATGAAGGAATGCCCCCTAGTAGGCATGGCCTTTGTTGAGGGGCGGGGGTGGGGGTGGGGGGGCGGAGGAAAGCACACCTTCTATTCAGTCCTCCTGTCTCAACAGAACAAAGCATTGCCCATCTTCACAATTTGGCTGTCTGAGAACCCTTGTTGTAATCATTTTGTGAAATCATCTGATTTTTATTTTTGCTGGCTTTCTATTTCACCAGGCTTGGTGTCTTTCTGCAGGAATTTGCCCCTCCTAATCGTCTGTACAAAGTAACAGAGATGAGCTCTCATCACCTTCAAAGTAACAGCTTTGTCAGCTGAGGAGCAGTTAGACCATCCAATTCAGATGTGTTCCTTCTCTGATTAGCTACAGCATATTCCATATTTTTGCCAAAATTACAATTCAAAGCCATCATTTTGCTTCAGTTTTCACTTTTTATTGTCTACCTTCTGCATTCATATGAAGCAATTACAAATATTGTGGCTTATGTCAAGCATACTTTAGTATGTAAAGTGACAGTTTGCTCTTTACAATGTGTGTGTGTGGTGGGGGAGGGGGGTGTAAAGGGTTATTTTCAGCTGATTCATACAATGCATTGGTGTTTTGACTGTTTCTTCCATGACACTGAATATGTAACCAAGTAACAGAAAATCCTTGGTGATTTTAATTTTTCTCAGTTTATTGTGTTGTTTATTGGTTCACTTGAGAAGATTTAAAAGAAAACATTGTAATACATTTTAAAGCCATCTCATGTGAAATGTGCAAAGACCTAGAGTTAGAAAACCAAAAAGAAAGAACACACTCAGCATATCTTAATATGAAATAACTAAAGAAAAATGTCAAGCCTTGAGTGGCAATATTGAAAGACTCTCTAGGAAATACCGAATGATAAAAAAGCAGCAAAATGAGATGGAAAGAATACACAGAGTCACTGTACAAAACATAACAAAAAATCAGTCCAAGCTACACTCAAAGTATTAGCCAAAAATAGAGTCCCCCAAATTGAGGGGAAGCCAACTGATTTGTTTTAATTAAACTGATGAAGCAATAGAAGCGCTCACTCCACTCTCATCTTTGCAAGAAAATTAGGAAGATAACAATTTTGCCAAGTGACTGGAAGAGATCCATAATTTTACTTATTCCAAAGTAAGATGACTAAACATACATATGAATTATAGAATGATATCATTGGTAGAGCACAAAAGTAACATTTTTCTGAAGTTCATCCAACAAAAGTCGCAGCAGTGCCCTGACAGGGAGCCGCTGGGACTCTAGGCCAGATTCAGAAGAGGATGTGAAACAAGGGATATCATTGCTGATTTTAGAGGGATCTTGACTTAAAGCAGAGACTACCAAAAAGATGTTTGCCTGTGCTTTATTGCCTATGCAAAGGCATTCAGCTTTGTGGAACATGATAAGCTGGATAGCCTTGCAAAGAAAGGAATTCGACAACACTTCATTGTTTGCCTTCTGGACTTCGACCTGATCAAGAGCCAGATCTACCAAAAGAGTGAGAGGCTGTAAGGTTTAAGATAATAAAAAGTGTACAACAAACTTATTCATTCTGTATGCTGCACAAATGATTCAGGAAACTGGATTATCTGAAGAAGAATGTTGTATCAGGATTGGAGAAAGACTTACTAACACTTGTGTACACAGATGACATAATTTTGCTTGCTTAAAGTGATGGACACTTGAAGCATTTACTGATTAAGATAAAGGATTACATTTTTATAGATTGATTACAACTCAATGTAAGGAACACCAGACTCCTCACAGCAGAACAATAGGGAATAGCGTGGTAAACAGAAAAATAATTGATGCTGTCAAGGATGTCATCCTTCTTGGATCCACAATCAGCGCTAACAGAAGCAGCAGTCACTAAATTAAGTGACATGCTGTATTAGGTATATGTGGTGCCCAAGATCGATTGACCCAGTGGCTGCAATGAGCACAAACACAAGAACAATTGTGAGGAGGAGCAAGACCAAGTGGTTTTCTGTGTACATAAGGTCCCTATGTGTAGAAACCCACTTAAATGCACATGACAACAACAAAATACTGATGATTCTAGTTAAAGTGGTCAGATTTTAAGCGGGACACCATTGACCGGGGTGGGGGAGGGGCTCTTGATTAAATAGTTGGTCTATATGGAGCAACAAAAATTTTCATAGACTGCAAAAATCGTATTGTAATATATTTATTTTAATTTTAAAATGCCGCAGGATGTGGGACAAATGTTAAAGAATGGGACGTCTGGTCACTTTATTCTAGGTAAATGCTTCATGTCTTTTTTGTCATCAGCTATCCAGGTAATGGTATCTGCAGATTCTGACTTGTTAATGAGCCTTGCTCCAAACTTGATGGTCTTCATGTAGTCTTCTCATATTCTTCTCCGCATACAGTTTGTAAGTAATATCGTGAAAGCAAGCAATCCACCTCTGCACATTCCGTATTAATTCTGTATCCTCTAGGCCTGTTCTGAGTGCATCTTCTTGTTCATATGCCACATGAGCACAGTGAAGTGTATGCAATTCCCATTCTTCCTAATTATAGCCATAGTTTGTTAGGACTCACATGGTCAGATGCCTTTGCATAGACAATAAAGCACAAATCATCATCTTTCTGTTATCCTATACTTTCAGTAAAGATCCATGTGGCATCAAAAATGACTGTCCTCATTTCTCATCCTCTTCTGAATGTGGTTTGACTTTCTAGCAGCTGCTGCAATTACTTTAGTAATTATCTTCAGCAGTGTTTTACTTGCATGTGATTTTAATGGTGTAGCTGGATAACTTCTACAGTCTGTTGGGTCAACATTCTTTGAAATAGGCACAAGTTCCATTAAGTCTTACCACATCCACTTCATTAAGATTTGTAGAGATGGGGGTGGGGGAAGATTTGTGGAGATAAAATTTTCTCAATCATAGTTTGAGTGCTTTCCAATCTTAGGTGCAAATAATCTGCCACTGTATCAGAACATGTTCTGTTGCTTTTAGTAAGATAAGATTTTCAGTCATTAATTTTTCAAAAGTGATTTACCTGTCTCCTCTTCCAAGTCTGTTTCAACATGCAAATTTCACAGAAACTTGAAACCTGATGGTCCTGCTGTTGTTTGGAATACTGGTAGCCTGTCTAAAGTGACAGCATCAAGCAGGCCACCACATGGCAGCAAACCCACCAACATTATAATTTAAATGGGTCTATTCTACTTTGGTCTTCCTTATTCAATCTCAAACTTAATACCATGATTTGTGGCAGGCACCATAATGTGACAGGCAAACCTATGGTCATCATTAATCATTAGATGATACAAATAAAGCATGTATTATCTCAACCATGCAATATGGCACTGAAGAAAAATTCAGAGTATGACAAAAGCTGGTTATGTTCTAGAGAAGTTAGCATTCCTATACTACTATAGGAATGTAAAATGCTATGACCATTATGAACAAAGGTAAGGCACTTCCTCAGAAAGTTCAAAATAGAAATACCAAGTGATCAAACAATCCTACCCCTAGTGATATATTCTGTAGCAATGTTTCCTAATGAGGGCAACACCTTCCCGGAGCGTGCTGGAATGCTCCACGGAGTACATGCCTTCACTTTTGCTTGGCTCCTGGGTGATAGTACAAAGGATTTTAATTGCCTAAGTGGACACTGAGGCATTTTTTTTCTATAAAGCAGTGGTAGGTCAAGCAAGTTTCAGAACCATTGCTCTAGAGAAATGATTCCATTAAACAAATACACATACATACTAATGGTCATTGATTACATCATTATTCACAATAATGCGTATCAAAGGACAAATGGGTAAACAAAATATGGTACATATATAAAATAGAATACAATGCAACAATTAAAAAATGATGTTCATAAAATATCTTATAACATATATGAATTTGGAGGACAGTGTACCATGTAAAATAGATCAGTTATAACAGGACAAATTCTGTCAGTACTCTATCAGTAGTGTTTTTGTTCCGATGTGTATAGGGTGTTTGGGGGTTAGAAACAAGTTGATGGCACCCAACAACTACAAAGCATAGGTATAGATGCATACTCCGCAGGGGTGTGAGGACATATGGAAGTATATATGTGCCCAAATAGATTTGTATCATTGATAATATACATATCTATCTATAGCTAGAGAGATGGTGGAGCACATAGGGGCCACAGTTATGGAACTTTCTTAGCCATATCCAAACATCTTTTGGGGCTGAATTACTGGACTTGAAGTCTAAGGACCATTTATTGAGGAACAGACTTTAGGTCAATTGGCATAGCACAATGCATAAGGATAGTGTTCTACATCCTAGTGTTATTAGCAGCATCCAGGTCACGAAAGCTTGCAGATGGCCACCTAATACAGAACAACTCGTTTCTGCATGGGTGGAGATTAGAAAAGGTAACCAACCACCTCCTCTCCCGAAGACGAGAATTAAAGAGTGCCTGAGTATCACTGCTGACCGCTCTCAGATGGGGGACAAAAATCCTAGTTAGAATGGGGGGAAAGTAGAGACAAAACCCAGATTCACTTTTAAACACAACCAGATTTACTGTACTCCTATGGACTAAAGATCCCCTCAAGGCTTTACTCAGGGACTAAATTCACTCCACAGGGTTCATTATGAGGACCCAATCCCCTTTCACTTCTGACTCATAGCAACACTGTAGGACAGAGGGGAACAGCTGTGTGGCATTGCTAAGGGAGGCCACAAGCTTTTAGGAAAGCAGACATACGCTTTCTCTCTCTCTCTCTGGCAGACCAGCTGGTGAGTTTGAAAGGCCAATCTTGTTACTCTATAGCCTAATGTTTAATCCAACGTTCCAGTAAGAAGACTTTTTAATAATGAACTTGCCTATAAAATGAACAGCAGCCCTTGTGAGGAATGTACTTATTTTAATGCACAGTCCAACATCAAATGGACAACGTTGGCTTCAGAGCCAAGGAGAGAAAGAAAGGAGAGACAGGGGAAGTTGAGCAATGAAAATGGGGAGGGCGAGGTGGAAAGGGAGAAAGAGTTGATAGATTTGGGAATAGCAACTAATACCACAGAACCATTTGTATAATGAGCTGTGGAATGGGAAATTAATTTGAAACATTTTATTCAACACATTGTAAAAAAAATCCAGTGTGTTTAAGATCGTTGAACATTATTTAAGTGTTCATACATGAAAGGAAATGTTTCAGCATGTTTAAAATTTTAGCTTTATTTGCTTTTGATCAGAATTGTCCTAGAGAGCAATGCAAATATCAGGAGCTTCATCTGGGTCTGGAGTATAATTTCTGGGCAACAACAATATAGTTGTGTGTTTGTTCCACTAAAATTTGAAGGTATGGCCAAACAATTTACTGCCTTTTCTTAGCATATAGGTGCCTTCCATTATGGCTGGCCTTATTTAATAGTTACTAGCTAAAATATCCAATAGCAATTATTTTTGGCTCTCATTTGTTGTGAGGATATGCCCACCCCAAAGTCACTGCCATTCCGCCAATGCTGACTCATAACAACCCTTTTCATATTCCTGAGGCTGTAAGTGTTTATAGGAGTAGAAAACCCTGCCTTTCTCCTTAGGAGCAGATGGTAATTTTGAACTGCAGACCATAAGGATCACAGCCCAAAGCATAACAACTACACCACCAAGGCTCCACTGTGAGTATCCAGGTGAAGCATGAATGGCCTTGTTACAACACATATGGCATTGCTCTTTTCCAGATGAGAAAATGGAAATACAGGGTAATTACTTTATCTCAAGTTTGTTCTCTTAATTAGAATGTCATAGGATAATTGGTCTCACATAAAGATTCGAGGAGTATATAAAACACTGCTATTTTAAAACAAAGCAAAACACAACTTCAAAAGACTGATTTATCAACCACTTCTGAAATGGATCTCCCCTTCACACTTATAGTTTGATTCACCCCATGGATGACACACCGATACGTTGGTTTAAACTTTGTATTTATTGAATGTGCCACTGATGCGCTATTTGGCCATGGGACGAAAGAAGGCTGTCTAAAATGGTGCACGAGCGCCGTGGCAATAGAGGGTCAACCATGAGCCCGGGGAATCCCGCTGCCGTTCCTACTGCTGGGTAAAAAGGCCTCCGAATTCCCTTTGTTGCTCCATGTGTATCCGTCACCTTCTTACAGCGAGCCGTTGCCTTCTGTTCCTTACCTTGGAAAATCAGGTGGGGAACCACGTGAGCCGCAGATCAGGCTTCCATTGTGAATAAACAGGACATTAAAATGAGACCAAAATCAGTCTGGTAATTAACTTTAGCGAGCTTATTTTCTTCTCATCACGGAAATGCAGCTCCCATTGACATCAAGGGGAGCGGTGTGCTGGCAGGGAGTGGAGAATGGACTCCCCGAGCCTTGTGGAGAAAGTTATATGTTAAGCCTCAAAGCATAAATGCCCTCTCTTACTGCATCGCCAGCTTTAATCGAGTGCTCTTACATCTACAGTTTGGTTTATTGTCAAAATGAGAAAGTATCTCTTAATTTGAAAAACAAGAATCCCACATTACAGACATGAAACAAATTGCTTTTAAGGTCAAGGTCAGACGGTGTAGTAGGACTTCATCGGTTTCTCTATTCTCTCAGAAAGAGCTGACCATATACTTTAGCATGTCAACACTTGTTCACAGTCTTATACACTGTTGTGACAAAGTGTGATCGTAAAAGGCATAAAATATTAAGTATAAATGCTCAATTAATAGGTCTAATAATATTGCAGCATCAATAAGTTATCGCTCCACTTAACTACTTCCAAAGGGGGACTTCTCCTTTCCCCATTTCATTTTCACCTTTATTCTCCATGACATAAATGTCCATGCAAATCATAAAGTATTGGTAGGGGCACACAGTCATCAGTGTAAACACACACACACACACACAGACACACACAGACACCACCTACAATTGAACTAAGGAACCCTGGTGGTGGTGGCTCTGTTGAGTAAATGCTGAACGCTAAGTGGAAAGGCAGTGGTTCAAAACCACCAGCTGCTGATCAGCGTCCTTGTTCCTATCAAGAGTAACAGCCTTGGAAACTAAAGCAGCTGGCTGTGATTCAATTACAACCTATTGACAGCAAGTCTGGGCTTAATATTGTACTACCTGAGAAAGAAAAGACATGCAGGCATTCCCTCGAAAACTTTGACCTGTGCTTTCTGGCATGTTTTACCATAAGCATGTAAAACATAATACATAGTTTTTAGTATGTATTATTAATAGATTATGTGATAGGGCAGTGATTATGCACTTTTTAAGAATCGCAGCAGTTTTGCCAAAGGAGATCAGCTAGCACAAATACCAATCTCCCAGTGGAATGGCATTTAAAGTACCTCTTGCAGATATAGTAGAGAAGAAATTGCATTGGTTATGTATTCTAGGAGTTCATGAATTCATTCAAGCTAAGATGGTACAAAGTGAAGTACTTAACTATTTAGTTCATGGTGGATGCCTTTGGCAATATTTAGTGGTAATGAAGTTCCTTATAATATTTCAACATTTATTAAAATTAATAATGGAGTGAGGATAAGAAGATTTGACTTATAAATCCAACTAGGTTGAAAAATGTTAAGGAGATAATAGTTGTGAATCTCATGAAATTGAACATTTTCCATTTTGATGTAAAAAATACTGGCAGTTGATATAATTGATGCAATTGTCTATTAATGAAGTCAAATGAAGGGGATAATATCATTCTCTTCATAGGCTTATTGTAAAGATGAGAAGAGTAATTCATCTAA
Source organism: Nesogale talazaci (assembly GCA_004026705.1). Classification (NCBI taxonomy): domain Eukaryota; kingdom Metazoa; phylum Chordata; class Mammalia; order Afrosoricida; family Tenrecidae; genus Nesogale; species Nesogale talazaci. The sequence continues at coordinate 30,055 of PVJH01019631.1, forward strand.
AATATTTTAAATAAGCACTCCATAAATAAATTGAAAATTAATATAAATAGTAAGAGCAGCATCCACAGTAGAATGGAAACCTTTTGAAAGCACAGAAGAAATTAAAACATAATAATTTAACAGAATAACACAAAGGCACTTTTATTAACAATACTCTTAAATACTGAGAGCTCTCTTCAAAATTTTTACTCCTGAACTGCTTGCTGATTTCACGGAAGCTCTTGGTCCAGTTACTGAGGCCAGATCCTTGTGATTTTCCCAAAATCTCCACAATTTCTGACCAAAGTACGTTGGGACACATTGTATGTCCTCCAGCAATTCTATTAAAAACAACCTTTAGGAACTGACATCTTTCCATTCTTTCTGGCTCATTCTATAATTGTTTTACTATTAGTCTACTGATCAGCCATTACAAATTCAAATGTTTACAGAAGCCCAACAGTGACCGACAAGTTTACTGGGCAGGAATTGGGTTGTATTTCCTTCAGAAGAGGCAGGAGTATTCTTCACACAGTTGCAGTTTCCATGCAGACCTGGTGGTGTAGGGTGTTACTTGCCAGACGACTAACTGCAAGGTCAGCAATTCAAAACTATCAGCCACTCTGTGGAAGACAGGTGAATCTTTGGCTCCTGTAAAGATTTATGGTTCAGCCTTGGAAACCTCCCCCCAAGGAGTAAGTTCTGTTCTGTCCTATATATTTGCTATAACTCAGTTTCAACCTGATGGTAGTAATTTACTATTTGCTTTCAGAATAGTAGATTAAATGTCGTTATAGCTTTCAAGTCTTCAAGGGAAGTCTTGGTTAGTTGTCTTTAAGACTATTTTAGCTCATTGTAATGCTATATGTTGGGTAGACAAGTGCTTACCTGTTTAGACTGCTAGGAGATGCTCAGTTCCATTGTATCATGTGTCAGTTCTCTCTCTTTATGAAATACTTTTTTAAAACCAAATGATTGAATCTATGGGTCATATATGGATTAGTGTAACTGGTCTTACAATGAGAATAATCTCTTCTATAGACTGTTTTTTTATTTTTACTTGCTCAATTCATAAGCATTTGGGCATGATCGGATCTTTCTAAGTTAAAACAAGCAAGACATTTTTTAAGAAGCAAATAGAAAATCCTCCTTCAGTTCACTCTGGGTCGGTGGTTCTCAACCTTTCTAATGTCACAACCTTTTTAAACTGTTCCTCATGTTGTGGTGGTGTACCAATGATAAAATAATTTTTGTTAAAACTTCATAACTGTAATTTTGTTACTGCTATGAATCAGGAAACCCCTGTGAAAGGGTCATACCACCCCCAAAGGGGTCACGACCCCCAGGTTGAGAACCCCTGCTCTAAGTACAGTTTATTCCACTTCACAATCTTCTGGACAAAATTTGACTAAACTGGCATGCCAGCATTATCTCTCTCCCTCACTTAAAGGGTAACCCACAAACGCTCCAACATTCAAATTTATTCTTAGATCTTAAAACCACACTAATACTTCCCTTTGATCAGTATTTTAGCTGTAATTCACACTTATGTTGAAATAGACTCTGGCAATGAATCTGGCTGAGTATTTTTTTTTTATTTAAAGTTTGGGCTGGGGTCTGTGAAGTACTCTATTTTTCAAAGCAGAAACTCAGCTGTTATTTGTTTCATTTCCTCAGCTCATGCCTTCTTGAAATCCTTTGTAAAATTTCTTTCTGTCTTCCTGTTTTCCCACATTTGTCTTCTCTGTGTACACATCTTCTTGTCCCACTGAATATCCCACATGATCTCACGTAGGCCAATGATTCAATTATATTTGCACAAGTTTTCCAAATCTACATCTGTGTCTGCTGTCGATAGTACACTCCATCCAGGTGGTTGCTGATTGCAGTAGGTCTCCCAGAAAAAAACAAACACATAGTCTGTTATATTTGAGTCAATTTTTGCAACCACTGTGTCAATCTACCTTTTCAAAAGCTCCTTCGTTTTAATGACACCCTCCTAAGTAATGAGTCCTTCTCCAGCGACTCGTCTCTTCTGATAATGTAGCCAAAGTACAATAGATCACATTTTACTATCCTCACTTCCAAGGTTGTAATTCATCCAAGACAGATTTGCTTATTCTTCTGGCACTCCACTGTACTTCCAATATTCATCTCAAATATAATTTAGATACATCAATTCTCCTGCATTCTTCCTTATGTATTGTCCAACTTGCATATGAAGAGATTGAAAATACCCTGGCTTGGACCAGGTGCAGATTAGTCCTCAACGTGTCATATTTGCCCTTCAATATTTTCAGAAGTTCTTTGGTAGCAAATGCGCCTCATGGAAAATATCACTCGACTTTTTGACTGCAGCTCCATGAATATGGATTGTGGATCCAAGTAAAATGAAGTCCTTGGCAACTTCAGTCTTTATTTATCTACATTTAGAGTTCAACTTTTTTTTTTCTATAGAAACAGATGTATGCAAGGAAGTGGCTGTTGACAAACCCAGAATCAAAACCAGTTCCACCTGGACCTCCCTGCAGTTGCCAGAGAAATAGAACTCAGGTGTGTAACTTCCACTTGCACTGGAATGTGGATGGAAATTTGGATATACTGAGGATCTCTTCACATTGAACCTGAGCCCCTGAGCTATGATTGGTCCTAGTGCAGCAGGAGAAAAAAGGTGCTGCAGTAGCTGACATGAAAGGAGGCCAAGGTACCTGCTTATGCTAGAAGACCTGGTGTGATGGGTAGGGTTTTTGTGCCAACATGGCCAATGAACACATGTGAGGTTAATTAAAGGGAGGAGCTATCAATGATTCTGCAAGCCTCGCCTTTCTCTCATTTGCTCTTGGATCTTCAGACCAGTGCAGCTGACTGCCTTATTTGTCCTGTGCCTCAATTTGCAAGCTACACTACCTGTGGGACACCTAATCCGTGGACTGCGTCACTGTAAATTGAGGTTCCTTCAAGCCCTATTTCACCATGCTACTGAAATATACATCTCTTGAGCTGGGGATTTTTGGACCCTGTCTTCTGGCTGACTGTTGATGACCTGCCTTGCTGTTTGCTGGCTGTGGCTGGATAGCCTGAATTGCTCTACAGAGGATTAATCAGCGGCCCTCAAGACTTGAAGGACTTCTAGTTTATTAGCCGTTTCATGCAAGTGAGTGGCACCGAACCATTCTTACTGCTTTATAGATTAATTAACTGTTTATTTCTTATTTTTAATATCTTTCTATCAATATAAATATATATAAAATTACTAGTTTTGTTTCTCTAGAGAAGCCCTGTCGAACACACCTGAATAAGATGATGACAATTTTTCATTGCATAAGCCACTCATGCCAGGGAGGACCTGGAAGTTCATAGGAGCTGAGGGATTGGAAGCAATTCTTAAATTAGATCTGACCCAGGGACCACCATAGTGAGGAAGATGTGGATAGTAAATTGTAACATCCTTGCAACTACTACTAAGTTTGAAATTACTTAACAAATCTGTTCTCCACAAATAGTCTGTATGGTTTTTGTTTAAAATTAATTCTGATCATATTTAGAGTTAAAACTGTTCAGTGTTTCTATATCATGCTAAGTCCAGATATATGGACCGTGTTAAACTAGCCTATGGCCTATGTTAAACTAGCATGTTCAGTGCTCTGATTGTTCAACCTTCTCCCAAAGTACCTCACAACTTACTTGGATCAATCCATGATCTACCTAAATTGATTCTGTGAGGTTCTTTAAAACCATCTTTAATTATTTTCTCTGTTTCTTGTTCTCTGTTCTTGACCCTGTTAGTACATGCTCTCTTTGTCTTTTCATCCTTAGATCAGAGTTTAAAATACATCTTTTAGAAAAGCTTCTCCAGCTGCTCCCAATTAAGTAAATAGCCTTACCCTGCCACCCTATGTGCATTGTTTATATACTTACCAGTATCAAGGCACAGTATCTGTATTATTCTTCACTGTATTTATTGAGCCTTTGACAGAGTGAAAGTTCACTATATGTTTGTCGAAACAATGTTTCTGGAGCCAGCTCATGACTGTAATATAATTGTACTGTCCTGTACAAAGTGAAGCACTTCGAGTCATGGTAAATAGACATTGGTACTATAAGAGTACTTGTTGTGGAGGTATTACTAGGTATTGTGAAGACATTTAAGGCAGGATTAAACCAATTTAGGAGGATAATTTTGCTGTCTTCTTTACTGATATCGAACCTGCTCCCACCTCCAACTCCCCTTGTTGCCACTCCAGTTTTTATTTATGTATTTACTTTACTTTCCAGGGGAAAGTAGATTTGACAGAGTGAGTTCTGGTGGCCAACTGGTCACTCATGGCCGTGCCCAACTCTTTGAAACCACCAGCTGCTCTGTGGGAGAAAGAAGGGGCTTTCTCCTCCCATACAGGTATAGGTTGGAAACTCACAGAAGCAGTTCAAGCTTATCCTAGAGGGTGGCTATCAACGTGCATCTATGCTTTGGCAGTGAGTTTTGAGATTTATCTGAAGCCCTGGTGGCATAGTTAACAACAGTGTAGTGCTCATCTCAAGGGCAAAGGTTCAAAGCCATCAATATCTCCTTAGGAGAAAGATAAGACTCTGCTCCAGTAAAGATTTACAATCTTCAAAATCCTTAGGGGTAGTTCTATTCTATCTGATATAGGAGTTTTGATTCCGATTAGACTCAATGGTAGATTGTCTGCTCTGGGTTTGGTAGATTGTCTGCTTTGGGCTTGGGTACCTTTCCTAGGCTGGAGTTCACAAAATAAGGAAGAAATAAAAATGATCACTCTTTTAGGTGGCAGTTGATAGGGAGAAACTGCCTGGCTTTGCCCTTCCCCAGATTCACTTTCCTGGTCTCTCTCTTATTTTTAAATCATTTTATTGGGGACTTGTACACCTCTTATCACAATCAATGCATACATCTATTGTATGTAAAGGACATGTGTACATTTGTTGTAATCATCATCTCAAAATATTTGCTCTCTACTTAAGCCCTTGGAATCAGCTCCTCATATTTCCCTTTCTCCTTGCTACCCCTTCCCTCATGAAACCTTGATAATTTATAAATTTATATTATTTTGTCATATTATACACTGTCCAATGACTCCCTTCACCCACTTCCCTATTGTTCAAACCCCAAGGAGGAGCTTATATGTAGATCCTTATAATAGGTTCCCTCTTTCTACTCTTCCCTTCCCTCCCCCTCCTGGAATTGCCACTCTCACCACTGGTCTTGAAGGGATCATCTGTCCTGGATTCATTATGATTCTAGTTCCTATCTATACCAGAGTACATCTTCTGATCTAACTGGATTTTTTTTTATATAAATCATTTTACTGGGGGCTCATACAACTCATATCACGATCAATACATCCGTCAATTGTATGCAGACCACCTTTGCACATTTGCTGCCATCATCATTCTTGAAGCATCCTCCTTCTGCCTTGGCCCCTGGTACCATCTCCCCCTATTTTCCCTCCTTTCCCATTTCCCCTCCCCCATGAGCCCCTAGCAATTTACAAATTGTCATCATTTTGTCATCATACACTGTTCAATATGTCCCTTCACCCAATTCCCCATTGTCCATACCCCAGAGAGGAGATCATATGTAGATCCTTGCAATAGGTGTGCCTTAACAGAATATCACTGTATTGGACTGCTAGTGTCAGTTTATATATTCGGAATGACTTGAAGGCAGAGATTAATTCTGGGACAAATATTTAGAACAGTCCTTACAGGAGTCTGTGGGTGGCACAAACAGTTGAGTATCAAGAACTGGTTTATTCTAGATATCCATTAGTAAGCTGCCAGGTAAGGGTTGAAACAACTGGTTTAAAGCTACCTCAGAAGAAAGGTCTCAGGTTCTGTTTCCAAAAAGAAAGGAGCATGAAAGTCCTTTGGAGGGCAGCTGTACTCTGTAAATGTGGTCTCTCTGAGTCAGGGTTGACGCATCAAAGGAGCCCTGGTGGCATAGTGGTTAACTGTTGAGCTGCTAACTACAAGGTCAGCAGTTCAAACCCACCAGTTAGATCTTTCTCCGTGGGAGACAGAGGAGGTTTTCCTACCCTGATAAGGAGTTACTGAAGCAGTCCTGTGATGCCCCCAAGCAACCGTGTGAGTCAGTCAGCTAAAATGCTGTGAGTTATGTTTACTGACAAATCAACAGCTAGCATTTTATTATTATTATTTTAGAGAATTTGATAATCATGTAGTCAATGTGTAGTGTAAAACATAAACTAGCACCCCATTACTAGACTAGCAAGTTAGAGTCCATAAATAGGACAATTACTTCTCAAAATTATTGCAAAAGTATATATACATAGATAGGTATGTGAATAATTTCTTAATGTTTCATAATTTAAACGTGACAAGTAGGAGATGCATATGTTCAGAGAGATGTGAAAGATAACATAGGAGTGGGTAATAAAGTATTATAATTCAAAAATTAAAATTGAGACCAAGTGTTAAATCTGTTTTTCTAAGTGTAATTGTTTCATTAAAAGTTGCAAGGATTTTTTTGACATGAATATTAAATACACATCGGATGAGACCGTCTCAAGTTTAGCAACCTGATTCTCAATGTTTTTCCTTTTTTCCTGGTTAACTTCATTTCTGCATCTTCTCCTTTATATTATAAAATAAATAATTCAAAAACACTTTGAAGTTTCAAATTCAAATGTGATCTACTATTCTAGAATTATACCATGATTGCTAAATGGCATTATAAAATAAAATGGTTGGGCTGTGACTATGGGGGGAAAATACAACTATATCCGAATACATTTGTTCAAAATTCTATGCATTAAATACTGAATTATGAGTTATCAGTCATTCTTAAAAGGTGCATTTTATTTGACACACTGAAAGATATCCCACAAGAGACAGCAATTTGCACATACTCAATGCTCCAATATATAGAAGCAGTTATACTTATGCAGCAGTGATAAACTACTCTTCAAAAGTTAGCATAAGTTTCCCCTATTGCTTAAGGTAGAGTCTGCATTTGAAAGTCACTGAGGCTGACACAAAGGTGAAGCTCGAGTTCATAAACAGATGCTAACTTTGAGATTGGAGGTTGGAATATGTGCTCAGAAAATGAGCACCCCCTTGATCTCAGGCAGGTCAGTCCGAGTCCAACGTCAGACCACTAAGTCGTGCAGTGGGAGACAATCGTGACCAATGATGTCGTCTAAATTGTGACCCTCCCGAGGAATTTTGAGGTCATTAGGAGCTCAGTTAGCACTTGAAAAGGACATCACATTGATATATTCCTCCCTCTACTCTTATCAGGTAATAATAGTGAGAGCATGGAAATTTGCCTCTGAGAGTAGGACAGAGTTTACACTGAGACAAAATGATTCAAGAAGACACATTGTCCTGGAAGTGAAAAGATGGCAAATTCTAGGATTATGTTTTCCACTTTGCCTTGCTTCCTGAAGTTCTTTCCCTTGTCACCAAACCATCTCTGCCCCTGTTGTTGGCAGTGTTTCCTCCACGGAGTGTGCTCCTTGCGGTGGTAACTCCAAGTGCCACATTCACCCCAAGGACCTCCTAGCACACCTGACAGTATGCGAGCTTAAGGACTATTGCTTATCTATTTAAACACAGAAAAACATTGATCAACATTATTGACAATTGCTTAAATATAGTGTCTCATTGAGTATGTGAATACTAACAACAGTATTGCTTTGCATTTCTACCTTGAATTACTCCTTTATTAGATATAATAACATGACTATTTTTAGATACAATTTTAATTTTATTTCCATTTTTAGTGGTTAGAAACAAAAGGAAACAAACACAGTCTCAGGATTTTCCCCAACCATTGAACAGTTATTTGGAACTTGTACAGCAAGTAACATGACTGAAAACATTAATTAGAAGAAATCTAATTTAACCAGATTGAAATAGGAAGATGACTCACAATGCATAGAAGCTCATTTGAAATAGCTGATGCTAAGCTCATTTGAAAGAAATATCAAGTTAGAGATAACATTATGAGTACTCAACTAGGATCTTAAAAAAAATCTCTTCTTCTTGTAAATGGTACTTTAATCTCCAAAGGAAACCTGGTTGCTTAGTGCCTTTAGCCTTGGGCTGCTCGCCCCCAAGACAGCAGTTGGAAAGTTCGCCGCCAGACCACGGGAGAAAGAAAGGGGAGGCTTTCTACTCTTGCAAAGACGTGCAGACTCTGAAGACTACAGAGCACATCTTCTCTCTGCTGCACGGTTCCGATGAGTCAGAATTGACTCTATGGTAGCGAGTGTAGTTTTGATTTATTCTCCAAAAATCTTATTGGGAAAAGTGGACATATACTGATTGATATACTATGACAGGTAGAAAGCAAGAAAATTTTACAAACTTAATGACTGTTGAAGAAGCAACAAAGCAGACTCACTGCCATCAACTGGATGCCAGCTCAGCGTGATCCCGTAGGGCAGTGTGGTTACACCTCTATGAGTTCCTGGGACTGTAACTCTTAATGGGAGGAGAATGTTCTATCCAGTGGAAGGGTGGGGGTTTCAATCTGCTGACATCATGGTTAGGAGCCTAACATGTAACCATGATGCCACCCTGAGTTCCCTATTAAATCACAGGCAGCAGTAGCAACACTAATGTGTACTCATAGTTCATGCAGATACAATCATTTGATTCAAAGCATTATTGTAATTGGTTAATAGCTCTTCCAAGACACATCATAAAGCTTAAAAAGTATGTTAGCAGAGTTTTGGTCTTTGAGGTATATTAATAAATGTAAATTGGATTTATGAAACATGGCTTTGTTTTTAGAACTTACATCAAAGATATTTTCACACAAAAAAATACATCTCTGCTAAGACATTACACCAACGTTCACTATGCAGTCATTTTGGTATTGTTTCCTTTGATACACTCAGCTGGTGGAGTTTGCACCTTCTACAACTTTGTTGTTGTTACATAATCTGTTGTCACTTTGAGAGGGACTTAAGAGTGAAGGGGTGGAATTTAGCCTGCCAATAAGGTCATAGTTTGACTGAAGGGCAAAGAAATCAATAGTTTGCTGGAGGCAGGACAGAAGATGACACCCTGCAAGACATTTCTGAGGAGAAGCTACGTGAAACTACTCTAAGGCAGTCAGAATTTCACAGCTGAAGGAACCACGTGGCGACCCCTGCCAGCACTGAGATGCTTAGAACGCTGGTAGATCCACAGGACTTCCCACACCACTAGCTGAGGTCTTACTGCATTTGGCCTCATTGCACGTGTTCCCTGAGTCTGTGGAAGACTATATAGATTGGTATCACATCTGTAGGCTAATAGCAGACATACGGACTTGATGTGGACTGGGCTGGAAGGTTTCTTCAATATTCAATTGCTCTTGTATATATATGGTAAATCTCTTTCTTTTACACATGTGTGCTTATGAATATCTTTGTCTAGTCAACTCAGACTAAGACATTTCCTTGGTAGCAACACTGGTTATTTGGTTCCATTGCATCAATTTCAATCTATGGCAAATCCAGGTGACAAAACAACATACTCTAAACATATCTCCTGCTTTTCCCCCCACCCCCCATCTCCCCGTGAGGTCACTAATTGGGTTTGAAAGTTTTAGCAGCTTAGTGCTTTACTATTAAGCCACCACCTCTCTCTTTCCCAAGCTACCTTTAATGGACATGCTTCTACCAGGTGTAGGAAAGAGTGTAGGATCGCTTCCTTGTCTGGGAATGACAGTATTTCAAGAAGTAGTTGTTAGACAGAGATAACAAAGAGAATCCTGGAGTAACACTGCCCTATGAGATGGCCAGAAGCTATCAGGATTCAGAATAAAGAAGGCAAACCTATGGAAAATGCAAATTTTCTGTAACTAAATACAATTGGGCACTTGAGTTATATCATTTTGATATGAAAGACATCAAAATGACCTGAGTTCTTTACTTTGTCTGGAAGCCTTATGAGACATTGCTACTGCTTTATAACTCGGGGTTGGCAAGATGATTTTGTCTCATAACATCCTGATCAGACAGATTAGAACTACGCCATAGACGCTCTGGGATTATAAACATTTACAGATACAGACTGTCTCGTCTTGCTCCCTCAGGGAAGCTGCTGGGCACAAACCCACACCATTCAGCTATCAGACCAAATGTAGCTCACCTTCACACCATGCAGTCCTACAAATCCACTATGAATCAGAATCAACTAGATGGTATCACATAGCATGCTTATATGCTGAGCTAACTTGTAGATAGCTATTTATTTTTTGAATCATTTTATTGGGGCTACCATATCACTCATCACAGTACATACATCCATATACTGTGCCAAACCCCTTAGCCTGCCTGCTTTTGTCATCATTCTCTAAATCTCTGCTTTTCCACTTGATTGCTTGATGTCAGCATCTCACCTCTTCCCTTCCCCACTCTCCCCTGCTCTACCACCCCTGATTACTGTGTAACTTATTATTATTTTGTCATATCTTATGCTGCCTGAGGTCTCTCCTCGCCACTCCTCCCATGACTGTCCTCCAGATAGGAGGTTATATGTGGGTCCATGTGATTGGCTCCCCCTCTCTCCCCCTCCTTTCCTCTTTCCATCTTGTAACTTCACTCTCACTACTCATGCTGAGGGGTTTAGCTGTCCTGGGTTCCCCCCATTTCTGATTTCCATCTGTGTCAGTATACCTCTTCCAGTGCAGCTGGATTTATAAGGTAGAATTGGGATCATGATAGTTGAGGGGAGGAAGTCTTTAAGAACTAGAGGAAAGTTGTCTGTTTCATCACTGCTTCACTGCATCCTGACTGGCCCTTCTCCTCCCTGTGACTCCTCTGTAGGGGACGGGGGGGGGGGGTAGCTATTTAATTTTAAACAGATTAAACTCCCAAAAGTGGCTTGGATATTGAATGCCCAGAAGCAGGATATGCTTTTTCAAGGAAAGGGGGTATATATAATAATTAGGTGCTTAGTTTATGCTTCAAGAGCATCTTCTGTTAATGATTTTGTCGTTACTTCAGTCCTCACTGTTTGCAAACCAAATGACTGTCTTTTTCGAGGGCATAATCTACTACTGCCAAAGAAGCATCCCTGTTTCAGTATGAACAGAAACCTCAAAGCACCCCAGCGTTTTGTTTTATTGCTAAAAAGAAAATGAAACAAAAAAGCAAGAAACTTTTCCTGGGGCTTACTTAAATCATATCTTATCTCACCCCACCCTTTTCTACCTAGGAAATTAGAACGATATAAAAGAATTGTTAGCTGCCACTCACAGAACTTATACTTCAAGAGCTGCTTGGCTGCTGACATGCTGGTTTGCCTTGACAGTTCTAGAGAAGCAGGGCTTAGTCAAGCTGCCTGACTAGTCCAGTAGTACTGAAGGAGAACTCTGGTAGTTTAATGGATTATGCTTTAGTGGTTCTCCACCTTCCCAATGGCATGATCTTTATTACAGCTCCTCGTGTTGTGGTGACCCTGTGGCAGTCATGTGCTTATGTTAATTTTATGATTGAAATATAGGGGTGGAGTCTAGCCTGTTAATCTGGAGATAGCCATTGAGCAGCCAATGAGGGCTCTATGTGGACATGGCTTTCTCCTGAGACTTCTGGGAAATCTCACGATATTTCCCTCGTGAATATGAGAAGCTATCTTCCCCAGTTGTTGGGAGTTACAGAGACGATTAATCATGGACAAGACAAGCTGGCAGCACTTGAGAAGCTGGAGGAGCCGGTGGAGCGACCACACAGCTTTGCCCTGATGGAACCAGACTTCTGAAGCTGGGGCAGCCAGGTGGAGACCTCTGCCAGTTCTGAGTTGCTTCTGCTGTTGATGGACCCTGAGCCCTGGAGGCGAAGTGCCTTGCCAGCACCGGAATTCTGCACCCACTGACCTATGACTTCTTGAGTCGGAAGAGGACTTTATGGACTGATTTCGGGCATATGGGTTAATATCTGACTCGTGACTTTGGGCTGGGCTGGGATGCTTTCTCCATGTCCCATTCCTTTTGTGTGTGAACCCTTTCGTTATATCGATATGCGTGTCCTTGAATTTGTTCCTCTAGTCTACCCGGACTAACACAGACCCCAACCATAAAATTATTTTCATTGCTCCTTCATAACTGTTATAAATCGGACGACCCTGTGGAAGGGTTGTTCGACTCCCAAAGGGGTTGTGACCCACAGGTTGAGAACCACTGCTTTAGACTGCTATCCATCATGTCAGGCGTTTGAGTCCACCAGCTGTGCCTCTGGAGAGGGATGAGACTTTCTGCTTCCCCAAACAGTTACCACCTCTTTAGCCCACTTACGTCGTTCTGCCTTTTCCAATAGGGTTCCTATGAGTCAGA